>JAGDYQ010000004.1:691575-948694 GCA_021962125.1 Bulinus truncatus
ATGAGTTTCTGCCCAGACCAGAAAGGGAACTAACTAGCGTCAATCACTTGTCGACATTCATGTAAAGCAACGTAGACTTTCAGCCAAATGAGCTCTCAGAGTTATGATGTCAAGGGAGAGAAGAAGAAGAAAAAAAAATACATATATGTATACTGTGAGTTAAAGAGTAGATTTTTCCTGAATTTAAACTTTTTTTTTTTCAAATTATCTCCCCTCTGAAGTATTTTTTTCCCTGGGCTGAACATGATTTTTTGTAAATTTAGGTCAAATAATATAAACATATTACTAGCAGAGTTATGTTGATACAAATTTAATGGCAGTGACATGAATGCGCCAGGACCGTCTAACGCATAGCTGGGGCTTCATGCAGATAATGATGCCCCCCCCCCCTGACAATCTCCATTAGCTTATCACACACCCACCAATTTCTAAGTTGTATTTATAGTTTGGACATAAAAGGGTACACGTTTACGGGTTCCCCCCCCCCCACCCTCACATGGCGGCCCTAGAATTCGCACCCCTCCTCCACCCTTACCAGTGCTTTCATACACGTATGTAAACTAGGCAAGCACCTAAGGCATCTTGCTCAAATTTGCTGCCCCAACCGTAACTTAGCCAAGTGACTGGCCCAAAGCCTATCTTTTATTATTCAATCAAATCGTAAAACGCCACGCTATTAGTCAACAGCGCTATTACAGCTTTAAAATTTATTAAAATGAATTGTTAAGTACCAGAGATGTTTCAAGTACTGGGCATTCAAAGCAAAAGTACCAATTGGCCCAATCACTGTTTAGCACTCGTATGTCTATCAGAGTCCGTAATAGTTTACTGTGCGTATGGTCCCCGCCTCCCCCCTTCCCCCAGGTCCATAAAGGAGCGGGGGGGGTCTCTATGTGTATGTGTTTACGTTTGTGTGTGAGTGAATGCTTCCAGGGCCGTTACTACGTATTTGAAGGCTTTACGAAACACTACATTTATGGGGCCGTAGACACAAACTTAAATAAAAAGGCTGTTGGTGCTGTATTTTTATTTGAATACTGTAAACTGAAAGTCCAGACAGCGAGGACCGTTAGCAGTGTAATTATTGGGGTTTGAGGAAGCAGGCTGAGTGAACAGCACAGATGAGCTTCCAAGCTAATACCCTGCCTGTCTGTGAATGTAGATACATGCATGACTGTAGAGACTGATATGACTATAGAGACTGATGTGACTGTAGAGACTGATATGACTGTAGAGACTGATATGACTGTAGAGACCAACTTGACTGTACAAACCGATATGACTGTAGAGACTGATATGACTGTAGAGACTGATATGACTGTAGAGACTGATATGACTGTAGAGACCAACTTGACTGTACAAACCGATATGACTGTAGAGACCGATATGACTGTAGAGACTGATATAACTGTAGAGACATACATGACTGTAGAGACTGATATGACTGTAGAGGCTGATATGACTGTAGAGACTGATATAACTGTAGAAACATATATGACTGTAGAGACTGATATGACTGTAGAGGCTGATATGACTGTAGAGACTGATATGACTGTAGAGACATACATGACTGTAGAGACATACATGACTGTAGAGACTGATATGACTGTAGAGACATGCATGACTGTAGAGACTGATATGACTGTAGAGGCTGATATGACTGTAGAGACATACATGACTGTAGAGACTGATATGACTGTAGAGACATACATGACTGTAGAGACTGATATGACTGTAGAGGCTGATATGACTGTAGAGACATACATGACTGTAGAGACTGATATGACTGTAGAGGCTGATATGACTGTAGAGACATACGTGACTGTAGAGACATACATGACTGTAGAGACATACATGACTGTGAAGACTGATGTGACTGTAAAGACTGATATGACTGTAGGGACTGATATGACCGTAGAGACATACATGACTGTAAAGACTGATGTGACTGTAAAGACCCACTTGTCTGTAGCCTGCAAGCCCGGGATTTGTAAAGGCACCCCCTTCTACTACATCTAGGTGGGGGGTGGGGGGGTGGAGGCGCATGGATGCTTAAAATTTGTATGGGGGGGGGGTGAGTGGGTGTTAGTCGCGTGTGTGCAATGATTACTAATTTCTCCATTTTTTTCATGGAAGCTACATATTTACATAGTGAGAGAAACTATTAACAACCTTCATGCCTTTGTTCAAAAAGTCACTAGAGATGTGTGTGTGTGTGTGTGTGTGAGTGTGTGTGTGTGTGTGTGCCTGTGTGCTGGTGTGCGCACGGGCGCGCGTGTGGCTAAAAATGGGAGTTAATTCACACATTTCAATAAATGTCGAGTTATCACCCACTTGCATGACCTTTCTACCACCAGTGTTGACCTCTTGTCATACACACAAAAAAAAATTGTCTCATTTAGTAGGGTGCCCAGATTTGTCAAAATGAACGGGGGGAACCATAGAAAACGACACGAGAGGTTAAATATAGACACTTTTTTTTTTCAAAGTTAAGGCGAGAGGGGGGGGGGGGAATGGGGAATAAAATAGAGGGAAGCTATTCTACAAATCACACAGTACTATATTGACTCTCCTTTAAGTGACTCGGTAGAACGTGAAAACGAGTCGCCCTCGGGGTTAATGGATCATTTTACTGATCCGATTCAGTCGTCAACTCGGCGCCCCCCCCCCTTTCCTACCCGACTTTCTCTCCTTTAACGCTCTTTCTATCTTCTATCTTTCTCTCTTTCTCTCTCTCTCTATCTCTCTCTCTCTCTCTCTTTTTCTCTCTCTCTCTCTCTCTCTCTCCCCCTCTCTTTCTCTCATAGTATTACTGTACTATTTTCTCAGTATACTATTTGTCCAAGTCAAATTAGCCTCTGTTAATTGATAATCTGTGAGTTCAGAGTCATGTGATTGGTTGACGTCATCAGTGTTCTCACGGAATCATTTTGCCCGATCAGATTTTCTAATTGTTTGTGCGTCTCCTCCAAAAGGTGAGCGCTATCGCCACATTCAAAGCCGTGGAGATGAGTGAATAGATTATCAAAAGCTATGGCTATAGACTGTATTAGAATAGTAAAGATCTTTGTCCATTGATTGAAAGAATACCAAACCCCCCTAGCTAAGAAAAGGTTAATGATTTAACCTGATAGTAAATATCAGACTCCTCTATTTTGGTGAAAATATACCATAATCAACGGGAGGAAATGGTGGTCGGTCCAGTGGTCGCTATTTAAGAGCCATTTCGAGCCAAAATAAATTTGATGGATAATAAGTTTGGCTTAACAAAAAAATACAAAATGTAAATATTAATGGCGAGGCTTATTAAGGAAAACGTTTGGATTCGTTTATTATCAACTTCAGAATTTGTCTATGTCTTTTAAGTAGTGAATGACCTGTTATAGGATTTACGCATTATATTGACTCTTGAACTAAAGGGTCCTGTTGTGTGTTAGTCTGAGTTGCGCAGCAGAATATCTGCTGTAAGAATATTATATGTGAGTGCGAGAGCAGTGTTGGTTCAGTTGGCGTGTTTGTATGGCATGGCGTGGGTTTGATCGTGAAAAAGGTGGAAGATCAAAGTCGTGAATGGAAAGTGACCGGAGTGACCAGTGTGACCAGTGGAGCATGGCTGTATTTGGTTGGGGAGATCAGGGGAGGGGGGGTAGGTGGGAAGGTGGTTTTAAAACACGGAAAAGGGAGTTAACCTGCAGTAAAGTGTTTATCGTATTGGGACAGTTGCTAGTTCACGAATGTAAAAGTTGGGCCGTTGGTGACTATTTGTCACGACTTTATTATTATTTTGTCATCATTCTTTTTATAGATTTGACGGATTAAACTTATATTATTTTTTTTATTTTTATGAATACATTGTTCCTATTACAGATTGGATTATTTGAAGTGTTCGCTGTTGTGTATTAGTTTGTGAATTGCGTAGCGCTGTGCGTGGTGTTCAAGAGTTAGTTGGGATGTTGATTTAAAGAATGCGGACACATTATGAACTATTAACGAAGGAGATAAATTAGAGGCCCAACAAGATCCTGTACACAGCAGTCCCAACTATAAAGTTGTTGTTTTGTTTTTTTTTGTTTTTTTAAATTTCTACAAACAGCAGTATGAGGCAATAACAAAACCACTATTGGAGATAAAGTCCTATTTCTGCATCCATCACTAACGAAAGTTACAGTGGCAATGAAAGCACCACAGGAAAACACGAGAATCTTTCCATGGCCTGAAACTCGAACTGGCTACCTGCACCCACACGTAGATGTAGCACAAGGCTCGTATTGTCAAGAGGGTAGCAACAAGGGCGGCCCAACCCAGTCCCCCACTCCTAAGGTGCACCTCCGCGATAAACGGGTTTTTGATTAAAAAAAAAAGAAATTAAGCCTACACTGCACCTCTAGCACCCCACCCCCAGCCCCCACCCTCCCTTCCACATTTGACACCCACCTTATACCTGGCACTTTAATCCATACAGGCCAGGCCGCCATTATCACGGCTTTAACACCGACTGGATGTGGCTGGAATGATGAGTGGATAGAAATAAGTGTGTGTGTGTTTATGTGTGTGTGTCAGTGAGTGTGTTAGTGTGAGTGTGTGTTCCAATTTCTTCTTACATTTAGTTAAGGACTATCCCTCTGTCTGTATATTTGTCTGGCAGTATTTCTGTCTGTCCATCCGTCTGTCCGTCGACTATATAAACGGCTTTGTGCATATCAGACTATGTTTCAATTGGACGCTTTATATATATATATATATATATATATATATATATTCTAGAAAAAAAAGTGTTTCCCAAACAAATATTTGTTAAAATGTTAAACCATTTACCAGACGTTATAAAAATAACATTAAAGACACTAAGTTTCTTTATTCTAATAAAGAATAGAGGTGAAAAAAAAATTCCCATTTCGAACGTACACATGACACCAACCCATTACAACGGGTTTTCCCAATTTTCGGATATTCCTAATTTTCGGCGTCTTCGGAAGCTGGATGGTCCGCTGAGAGGTGAGCAGTTGTCCGAACAAGTTTCCTCTCGTTTGCTCTGGAAAATGACCACACGTACCAAGGGAAAGGACCTGGGATTTACGACAAAGCCGTATGAAATATGAGAGTCTGAAGGGGGGGGGGGGGTGGGCAATCCATTTCTTAAGTTCAGTCCTGGGGGGAAAAAAAACTGACCTTTGTAGGTCACCGAGGTGGACATTTTCATTATAGTCCAGTGATAAATTGTAGCGTTTCATTTTACACAATGTAGCGTTTAAAAGTGTATTGATTCATGCGTTTATTTATGTATTTCTAATATTTTTTGTTTTCGCAGTGGCTCCGGCACCAGCCAAAACCATTATATTAGGGTATAAGGAACATGGCATATATAATTTTATTTTTTTTTCAGAATTTTTTTTTCAGGATTAGTGTTAGGGATAGGGTTAGGGATAAGGTTAGGGTTAGGGATAGGGATAGGGTTAGGGATAGGGTTAGGGGTAGGGTTAGGGATAGGGTTAGCGTTAGGGTGTGGAGCAATATTATCTATGGCTGGTACCCGAAGTAAAAAAAAATACGGTTTCGGTCGGACCGAACCGTAGCCACTGCGTTTTGTTTTTAAGTTATTAATATACTTTTCGGAATTATTTTAAGGATAAAAATGTAAAATATTGCTATTTTCATCTGGATAAAGAAATATAAACAAAGGGAATTAATCAATGACCTACTATCTCAACAGATATTGTTAACCGCTAAAACATGTATGAAATCAAATGTTGCTATTTAAATTTATTTTGTTTTATTGTTATACGAAATCATTCTTAAATTGAATTCATTGTGATTGTTCTGTAATGAATGAAATCCACATTAACATGTTTTCAAAGTTTCAAAATAAAAAGTACATTTTTTTTAAAAATATTTATCAAATGAATATCAAAGAATTTTTTTTAAAAAGTTGTTTATTGTGTACATAGACTGGTCACTATTATTAGTACAATTTTGAGCAGTCAATAGTTATGTACGGGCTTTTATATTTTATTGTGTGTAACATTTGAGAAATTGGTCACAGGAAAACAACTCATTAGAATTGACAGTGGCTGACCAATTAGGTAAATGTGGGGGTGCAGATCTCAAGGAAAGCGAACGTCCAGCGTTGCCTATTACTGACCCATGGGGGGGACATGGGTCTTAGCGTACAAGACGTATGTGTCCATTAGGCTGTCATGTTCTTGATGACGTATGCCTTTGTTCATTTTCTCACGGTCAGCGTATTTTTGTTTACCAGGGACATCTTAATGGATGGGATTGCCCGTGGGGGACTTGCCCGTGGGGGACTTGCCGTGGGCTGTACGAGTGTAGGGCCCCATTCTTATTGATGATTTAGATTTCATCTATGTTGTGTAGATTGTTGTTTTTTTTTTTACACAAGTCAGTTCCAGTTCATTTTATGAACGAATATATATATATATATATATATATATATATATATATATATATAATAGAGGTGTGGGTTCTGCGTTAAATCAAAAAATAAAGAATTAATTCAACAGTATTCTAGTTTAAAATTTTCAAACGTAAACAATAGTAATAAAAATCATGAAAAAATCGGCGCTGTCCGAAACCAAAAATAGCCTAGCTTACCGATCAAGCCTAAGGAGATATAACTCTATGCAAATGTTTTCCAGGGTACAGCTAGTACAAAATATTTTTTTTTCAAATATAATATAAAGATATGAGATCACATATCTACATATAAACTTTATTTACATTTTTTTTTTTAAATTCTTCCGCTAGTCTGAGAGCTTGTCATCTAGCTGTCTCTATATAGTCATAGGTATGTTATTTAGAAGTAATGAATTATGTGTGACAAGTGAGCAGCCAAAGTTGCCTCTTTTCGTGCACCCCTCCCATACTCCCCCGCCCCCCCCCCACCCAGTGAGATTGTTAGTGTCTTCAACGGCCCTGGTAACAAAGTAATTTTGTGCACAGACACACCCATACTCCCACCCCTCGTTCACTTCTTGTCCACTCGTGCAAAATGTGGGTGCGTAAAAGGGGAGCCTTCCCATTTTGGCGCCATCTGATGGTGCGCCCGTGACATATATCCTCATCCCCCATCCTGGCTACCTCCAGCCTCCGGGATGTACAACTTCATTAATCACAACTCACCATGTCAACTGCATTTCTGTTTGGTTTCATGCTCTACCCTTCAGAGTTATTCCCCCCCCCCACCCTTTCTAATACATTTAGTACAATTCCCGAGGTTGTCTGCTCCTCGTCTCGCTGACCACATGACGGAGCTGTCCCTCTGTGGTCAAGAAGCCAAACATCAACTTGACCGCTGTCCGTGCCACTGTAAACAGGCCAGGTCATTTTCTGCCGGGGCGATGGCAAATTTAACCCCTCGTCACCACACCACCGGCCATCTCCGTACTCCCCCCCCTCCTCCCTCCTCCACCACAGCCCTACCAACTTTGCGTTATTTCACTTTGGTCCGGTCAATTCCATCTCAACCCCATTACACCCCCACCCCACCCCCTCCCTCCTTCCCATCCTTTGACCCAACTTAATCGAATGTGAATCGGGTTTGACAAGGGGAGTGACAATCTGCTTATGGTGGCGGCGATGCGGTAGACACTATGGGGGATCCCGGTAGGTAACCGAAAATAGATAAAACTGACGTAATAACTAGGGGGGGGGGGTGAACTGAACTAGTAGCGAGAAATAAAGAATTAGAAGAAAATTGAAGATAGGGACAGGTAAAATGTAGAGAAACTTGTATCTTTTTTTTTAAAAAAGGGGTAGCGTAGGAATTACTCTATGTGTACATCACAGCTTCACACAAAATGGCAACTCACGTTAAGGGCGGGGGCGTGGGGTTAGTGTAACTGTAAAATGCGCTGGGCCAAGGAAGAGCGTCGAATGCGAGGCCGAAAGCCGTAAACTGTAGATTTTATATTCTACCAAACCGCTTCAATCGCGTGTGTCCTTACTTAGTCGCTTGAACTGGCCAGACTGACCACTAAAGCCCATAATGTCTAGGGATACGGATAATGTGATAGGTCGGCCTGAATTCTTCAAACTTTCAATACACCAAAAGGTCTAATAGCCAGTACTGCCTCCTTGTTGAAGTCACATGTTGCACACAAACCAACCACTTAATTAAATCATACATCCCAGCCACGCGTAGCACACTTTTCCAGCCACCGGTGGCACACATTCTAGCCATATTTAGCACATACCAGCCAAAGAAAGCATATATACTAGCCCATACATAGCACAACTACAAGCCATTTACCATCCATATACCACTCAGCTACCACACGTATTCCACTCATGTAACATGTAACACATACATAACACATACCCTGATCGAGTACAACATAGTAATTCTTTTTTTAGATACGTTCACACTAACACACATACACAAACACACACACACACAGACGCACTACTAAAGATCACACTCAAACACAGACCTACCACCTACACCACCACCACCACCACCTCCCTCTGACAAATTATCGATTAAGAAATTAGTCCACCACAGTCGAGTCGTCGTTACATTCCCTCGACGGCCTCTCGCTTCCAGCAACAATTCCAGAGAACAAGTTTACAACCTCAGTAGCATTTCCTTTGTTTATAACTTACTGAAATTAACAGCAGAGTATCGCAAAAAAAAAAAAAGAAAAAATAATATATATAAAAGCGATTTGGGCTCTGCTTTAAATCGAAAGTAAAGAATTAATACAACAGTATTCCAGTTTTAAATACAATCATGAAAAAATCGGATCTGCCCGAAACCAAAAAATAACATAGCCTACCGATCAAGCCTAAGGGGATATAACTCTATGCAAAGGTTTTTGCAGGGTACAGCTAATATATATAATATACCTATATAAACAATGTGTATTGCTTTAATACTTTAATAGAGTATCTTAGCGACATTCGTATTTCGCTGATTAAGCTCAGAATTCAGACTTTGGGCGACAACTAAGCTTATTTTACTTTTTTTTAATTTCTATGCTTTTGTTCTATTAAAAAAATATTAGCCAGTTTTCTTTTGATGTTGCCAAGTCGAATATCCCTAAATAGGTCTCTCAAAATCCATTTTTTATATTAAAAAGTTGTTAGTAATGGCTTGATAATGTTAATACCAATAGAAATACCCATAGTCTTGAAAAGACAACAGGAACGAATATCTTCATAGAAGCCAATCAAATATGGAAGCATAATTAGTATAGATAATTAATTAAAGGGTCGCAGCCAGCAACTCTAAGGGTCGCAGCCATCAACTCTAAGGGTCGCAGCAGGCAACTCTAAGTGTCGCAGCCAGCAACTCTAAGGGTCGCAGCAGGCAACTCTAAGGGTCGCAGCAGTCAACTCTAAGTGTCGCAGCCAGCAGCTCTAAGGGTCGCAGCCACCAACTCTAAGGGTCGCAGCAGACAACTCTAAGTGTCGCAGCCAGCAGCTCTAAGGGTCGCAGCCACCAACTCTAAGGGTCGCAGCAGACAACTCTAAGTGTCGCAGCCAGCAGCTCTAAGGGTCGCAGCCACCAACTCTAAGGGTCGCAGCAGGCAACTCTAAGGGTCGCAGCCAGCAGCTCTAAGGGTCGCAGCCACCAACTCTAAGGGTCGCAGCAGGCAACTCTAAGGGTCGCAGCAGGCAACTCTAAGGGTCGCAGCAGGCAACTCTAAGGGTCGCAGCCACCAACTCTAAGGGTCGCAGCCGGCAGCTCTAAGGGTCGCAGCCGGCAACTCTAAGGGTCGCAGCCACCAACTCTAAGGGTCGCAGCCGGCAGCTCTAAGGGTCGCAGCCATCAACTCTAAGGGTCGCAGCCACCAACTCTAAGGGTCGCAGCCATCAACTCTAAGGGTCGCAGCCATCAACTCTGAGGGTCGCAGCCGCAGCTCTAAGGGTCGCAGCCATCAACTCTAAGGGTCGCAGCCATCAACTCTAAGGGTCGCAGCCAGCAACTCTAAGGGTCGCAGCCATCAACTCTAAGGGTCGCAGTCATCAACTCTAAGGGTCGCAGCCAGCAACTCTAAGGGTCGCAGCCAGCAGCTCTAAGGGTCGCAGCCAGTAACTCTAAGATCTTGTCAATTTCCACGAATTGCTAAGTCATTTCATAGCATATTACTGCACCTGTTGGCCCCTAGGGGCAAGGCACCTGTCATGTTTTAGGGCTGCATTCCCTTGTGGAGGGGGGCCCTGGTTTTAATGCTGTACATGAACTGATTGACATCAGATCTTTTGCCCTTAAACTTTTCAGGTTGTAAGCCCACACAGACAATATGTAGATTCCACCGATTAAATCAAATCAAGTGAAATGCCATGTTCTCCTAGTGATAATTATCACGAGTAGTGGTAAAACGCTCGACTGTCGACTGAGGGTCCCTGGTTCGATCTTTTTTGAGGACCAATGGATATTTCAGGTCATGGCTAAAGCCTCCTAGCTATATCTCCCGTGGTGCCTCCAGGGCCATTGCACTATCGGCTATGGTGGGGATGAAAGAAGGGCATTATAAAAAACCGTCCTATTAGTGGTTTATACTTTATAGGATCTAAGAGATTTCATCTCATCCTTACACACTGATTAATTATTCTTCATTTATTATATTTGTCTCATAGATTGTAAAAGTCAAGTCTGTAAGATTCGAATCCAGATACCGAAAACGATTCGCGGACTCGATTCATCAAATTTTAATCATTTTTTTTCTTCCTTTCCCGACGTCAACCAGAAAAAAGGAAAAAATTCGCTGTGTGTTTCAAAGTGTAATCTCTTGAGTCTCTCAGTGGCTTCTTGCCCTCAGGTGTTCCGTGGGTCGAGAATCAATACACAGCAATGGTGGGCAGTGGAGGTCGTGGGGGGGGGACAGATTCTCCGGGTCGGGAGAAGGGAAGGGAAGGCGGTCTCTTGAGATGGTGTAAAAAGGTTCAAATGAGAGAGAGAGAGAGAGTGTGAGTGAGTGAAAAATGAGAGCAACACGGGAGTTGAAATTAGAGACCACTAGTTCTTGTGAGTCTGTGTTTGATTATAAATCATCAGGTGGTAGAAGGATTTCTTGACCACAATTTTCCAAACATTAATAATAAAAATAAAAAGCGACACATACTGGTCAATTTTTTCTATCAATTTTTAAATCTGGTATGAAAATGTTTTTTTTTTTATTTTTTTCATGAAATTTAGAATTTGGTCCATTATATGTCGTGATAGCATAGAAAAAAAAATGATTTAATTACGCTGAAATAATATCCGTAGCTCTGTACCCGGCAAAAACCTTGGCATATAAATGTATCATGGTTATTATAGTTATTAATTATATGGGCACAATTTATTTTATGTTAAGAGGATTTAAAATATATATATATATATATAAGTCGAATCAGGACGCACGCAGGAGGCCATTAATATTTCAACAGGAAACAGTATTCCTACTTTCGATATACAGCAGACAGACTTGTCATAAGTATACAGCAACCCCCTCTCTCCCCCCTCCCCCCCCAGCCTACCAGTAATTACACAAATTTTAAACAGTTGCACTGACTTATGAAAGAAAATTGACACACACACAGACACACACACACACACACACAGATATTCCTATGATACAACACAGGCAACACTTACAGTTACTTACACACACTGTATATATGTAATGGCATTACTTGACGAAAATCATCTCTTTCTGTCGCTTCACCTTTATTCCTGTATCTATTTTCGCCGATATTTTTTTTTTCTATTAGCAACAATATTTTTTTTTTAAAAACTCCATCAATAAATCCCCAATAATTATCTGTCACGTGACCTGACAATAAACCATCCCTCCCTCCCATCTCCGCCTCCCTCCCTACCTCCTCCTCTCTCCGCCCAACTGTGTAACCCTGCTTTGGGTTCCGCCTTCCGAGTAAACATGTTATTTTAATGTTGTTAATATTGGTTTAAAAAATCTCTGACCCGCGCTTTTTTTTTTGTTATATTTTTATCTTTTATTTTATAATGCTCCAATAATATGTCTTTTGGGGGGACACAAATTTGTCCCGGATCGATACCAACGCTTGTGTCTTGCGATCTCCACCTTTTCTTCTTCTTCTTCTTCTTCTCCTTCTCTTCGAATATAGCTTCCGTTCGAGTTCTTCAGCCAGTGAGTGAGGAGGGTGTGGAAGGGGGATATTTTAGACGTTGAAACATATCGCTTTAACCTAAATGAAGTATCGATACTGTTTTTGTATTTGTTTCGCCCGGTTCAAAGCGGTTATCGAGAATGAGGGAGTAATGGCAAAGAGAGAGAGAGAGAGAGAGAGAGGGAGAGAGACTTTCATAAAAATAAGATAGAAAGAAGGAAATAAAAAAACTAGCATCGCTAAGGCTGAAATCAAAGCTTAGCGTGGCTTAAGGAAATGTATAGCATCCTCAATTACCAAGGCTTGGTGGATAGAGAGAATAGGGGAGATGGTGGATGTGGGAGAAATAGAAATGTAGAGAAATAGAGCAGATGAAGAAGCTAATATTTAAAAAAAAATGGAGAGAATAGGAAGTAAAGTGTACGTATTTATTTTCGTAAATATGTTTTTGGTGTGTGCTTACATAATGCACACGCAGAAAAGAAATATTGCAGACAGACAGACGGATGAGTGAATGAATGCTAGAGGGTAGGATAGATGGATGAATAGATGTCAATTTGTAAGATAGAATGATGAACAGATGATAGATAGTCAATCAGATGGTTGCAATGATGCTATTAAAATAGATGGATTAACAGATGTTAGATAGATAGATGGGTGAATAGATGTTAGATAGTCAGATAGATGGGTGAAATGATGCTATTAAAATAGATGGATTTACATTTACTGATGTTAAATAGTCAGATATATGGGTAACTAGATATTGAACAGTAAGATAGACTTCATTTTTAACCAACCAGCTTTTAGAAATTAGAATTTTAAACTTTCACAAAAGGCGTAGTTTTTATAAATAGAAAAAAATTTAAAATTGAACAAGCTAACAGCCTGCAGGCAGTCATTTGAAGAACATAACGTATTATATGCTATTAACTGAATATTAACATATTGTTTCAAGGCATATTGATATATGGCTATTTTAATGAACTCTTTTCAGAAAAATTTCATCTCTTAATAAAAATCTTTTTTTTTTCTTCAGGTTTCCTTTGAAATCTGTGATCTGACCAACTGACGGCGTTATTGGAAGATCAAACATTGGATTGGAAAGGATAAAAAAAAATAAAGAACACGAGGCTATACGGTTTTTTTCAGGAAGAATGAAAACAACAAAAAAAAAATACATGTATGTGGCAGTGGTTGTGTGAAAGCGTTAGAGTGTGTATGTGTTTGTGTGTGTCAGAAGATAAACGCGCCTGTGTGTTAGCGTGTGGGTTTAGTGATATTTATGTGTGTGTGTCTGGACGTGTGTTTATTGACGTGTGTGTGTTTAGAAGTGTGTTTATTGATGCGTGAGAGTGTGTCTGGACGTGTGTTTGTTGACGTGTGTGCGTTTAGAAGTGTGTTTATTGATGTGTGAGAGTGTATCTGGACGTGTGTTTATTGACGTGTGTGTGTTTAGAAGTGTGTTTATTGATGCGTGAGAGTGTGTCTGGACCTGTGTTTATTGACGTGTCACAGTGTGTATGGACGTGTGTTTATTGATGCGTGAGAGTGTGTCTGGACTGTGTTTATTGATGTGTGTTAGTGTGTCGTGACGTGTGTTTATTGACGTGTGTGAGTGTGTCTGGGCGTGTGTTTATTGGCGTGTGTGAATGTGTCTGGACGTGTGTTTATTGACGTGTGTGTCTGGACGTGTGTTTTTTAATGTGTATGAGTTTCTAGTGTGAACTTGCGTGTGTTTGCATGTGTGTGTGTATGTGTGTGTGTGTGTGTGTGTGTAAATACGAGTGTTTGGTATGAGTGTGTTTGAAAGAATGCGTGTGCGGCATCGCTTGCGTTTAGGTATGTTTGGGAGTAGACGCAAGTGTTTGTGTGTTAATATATTTGTTTACGTGCTTATGCGTGTCCTAAAGTTGGAATATTGTTCCTTCGTTGAATCCGAGGTTCGCATACGGAATAACTTTCTTTTATTTATATTTTATAAAAAAAAATGTCAAATGTTAAATTTAAATTCTTGTAATCACCAAAAAAAAAAATGACAAATAAAACATGTTTTGAAAACTTTTAATTATCATAAGACAATTTTTTATATCGTTACTTTTTTTAATGATAATATTTTTTTTTACCATCAGCTGATATCAGCGATTTTTTGTTTCTCCTGATACTTTTGATGTCATATGGAATCAATGTTATCAACATTTCTCTTTTTAGTTCGCCTTTTCACTTTTTTTTTTCACTAAACTTTTTCCATAATTTGTTATTCATTATTTGAGAAATTATTGTCATTTAATGTGTTTTTGTCCTTTGTTTTGTCCGTGTTTCAAAGTATTTGTCTGCGTGCGTTTGTTACAAAATAATAAAGACATTTTAATATGAAAAAGACGTTATAGAACTGCGCCCAGAGTCGTCTGGCTTCCTGAACAAGCCACAGTTTTGGAATCCCTACAACAACATTGAAAGACAGTTAGGGCCTAAATGTTCTATTAGCAATGGGGTCCTTATACTGATTGGGTTCCCGTGGAAAGTGTTGATATATACATTGACGTCATTTTACTTGGATTGGACTTAACACAGTAAATCTACCAATGAAGACCATTTCTAGGGGAACAGTAGTGTATATACTGCGTGTTTACCCACCGAAATCAATCTTCTAATAAAATAATAACGATTTGGGTTCTGCGTTAAATCGAAAGTAAAGTAATACAGCAGTATTTCAGTTTAAAATACAAAACATGAAAAAATCGGATCTGCCCGAAACGAAAAATAGCCTAGCGTGCCGATAAAGACTAAGGGGATATAAGGTGTTGCAGGGTACAGCTAGTTCCTAATAATCACAATACCGTAACATCTCATTGACTAGCGTACTTCATAAAGTTAACAACACTACTTATTGATATATGTTCAAACTCATTCCAAACTATCACAGCGATACATTATGCCCCAACCCCCCCCTTTTCTCTCTCAAACTAATCTCTGTCCACCTGATCCGTTCAGTCCCTGGCTGTCCACTGGTCACATACCACCACACACTGTGTCAAATCTTTCACACACAAAAAATATTTCCAAATCCTCCGTATACAGACATTGCCCCGTGCATTCGCTACTCGTCCCATGTCCTGTCAATAAACTTCAAAGCCAGGTCACTGGTCAGTCGTCCACTATAACTCATAACACAATATGGTGACCACACTACACAAGAAAATAAAAAAAAAAACACGTGGATTCGAACCTCGAGACCTCAGGACTAGGAGTAGATATCTAGCCTATTCCATATGTATAACACAATCTGAACTATATTTAAGACAATTTAAGAGCCGCGGAAATGTGTTCATTATTGACCCGCAAAACATATTTCCGACAGTCGTTACTTATTTGACTTACTTTGTGTTACTCTGTACACATTTCTATTTATGTCTATTCAGTACTCTTCCCTCCTTCCTCCTAAAAATTGCATATTAATACCCTATATATATATATTTTATTCTACACAGCTACCTTCATTTATGGGCGGATTTAGAATTGTTGAGACCCCCCCCCCCCCAATTTATTTATTTATTTTTGCGCCCCATAAAAAAGAAGGAGCACAGAAAATAAAAATGTAGGTATAAAGTTGGTGCTTTGCGGGTTTTTACCGAAATCAGGGACCATGACGCTAGCCGGGTTCGCCAGCGTAAAATCCGGCTTATGCCTTCATTGCTGTTATAAAAATGTTATGAAGCAATCCTAGAACAACAAAAGGACACAAATAACAAAAAAAACCAAGAGTAAATAAATACAAAAAATGTACAGCTCATCAGTGCCGAACCTAGAGATTTGGGGGCCCGGGGGGGGCGGCTTGGCCTCTTTGGGGGCCTCTGCATTTTGACATTCGACACCATGACATGAGATAATGCACTTACTATTTAATGTAAAAAAAAATATTTTGGTGGGCCCCCCCTCAAGTTGGGGCCCGGGGGTGGGACTTTCGAATTTGGACCCCCCTCCCTCCCATCCCCCAACCCTAGGTCCGCCTCTGCAGCTCATTGTTCGACAGGTTTCGCTACATTTACAATCTCCAGAACCCATGTCTGGGCAGAAAAAAAAAATTAAAAAACCCAGAAAAGAAATAAATGCCTGAGAAAAAAACCACCGGTCGAGGGGGGAAAATACAGTGCAACGAGATAGAGAGATAGATAAACGAGCGGGCAGGGGGGGGGGGGAAGGGATAAACAGGTGTAGGCTGAAAGTCCAGATTCTGGCATCGCGAGGGGTAGTTCCATTAGAGACTGCGTCAGTCGAACTGAAAGTTCAGGACGACAAAAAAAAAAAGAAAACGTGTAGCATTTAATCAGGCATGGGGACCATCCCATTTTTTTCCTTCTTTTATTATGTAGTTATCTCCCTTGTTTCATTCCTAGCTGCTGTTACCTCCCTTCTTACTCTCCGTCAATGGTATGGAGTGCAGACCCACGTCCCCCACCCGTCTAATTTCACCCCCCCCCCTCCCGTAACCTACCATTTTTTTTTATCTTTCCCCCTCCACCTTAAGAAAGGCGGAAAGATGACTATGGAGGTCTCTGTTTACTAGAGATGGCGCCACGTGTTGACCCCAGATAACCTTTGACACATACCCATGCACGAGCGTGTGCAAGTGGGAGCGACACCTGGTGGCGGAGAGAAAAAAGTTAACTGCAGTTGTTATTTTTATTTTTTGTTGTTTCTCTTTGGCCAAAATATAACGGTATATCGGAAAACACTTTTTTTTTTGCCCTTTTGATATCAGGAATCAGGATACTTAGTGAGGAACAGAATCTCTTAAATGGTTGAATGTGTCACATGAAACAGACCATCAAGACAGAACATGAAACAAACATACATTACTGTTATGTCTAACAAAGTACGGTGAAGAATTCTTGATAAAATAGCGTGTGTGTGTGTGAGGGGCGGGGGGCTCTTTGAGGGCCATATGGATAACATGTGTGGTTTTATTTTCTATATTAAGACCACCCAATAGCTCATGGAGGCAGAGGCGGATGAGCAGAAGCGTAACTAGAGAGGGGGTGGGTGGACAGAATTAAATCAAAAAGCCCATTCGACCCACAAAATGTTGCCTACAGCGAAATGTGCGACATTGCAGTTCACTTTCTTCAATACTTTTACTCTATTCCTCCATGACCTTTTGTCTGATCTAGCAGTCTGTTACGCTGGGTTTAATACAAGGATTACACACGTATCAAATAATGGTAAAATTTTAATGACTCCATTTAAAGGACTTCTTCCAGTACAATGCTACAGTCAATTCACTCGTCATCCCATTCCCATGCAATTTCTATAAGTCTCAGTGTAAGCCCTATAAAAACCCTAAGAAAAGTTTCTGTAAAGTTATGGATAGTTTATTATGCCCCATGACTACCTAGAGACCTTTCACACTTTATAAAACTAAAATAATAAAAAAAATGTATTAAAAAAATCTCCCATTTCGCCGCCTTCCCTTCTCCTTTCTTTCCAGGAAATTTTTTTTTTTAGACGGGTCTTGATAATTAACAAGTAGCATTGGAAATAACATGGTATTCAATCTTTATAATTTGAAAGTTGTTTTTTTTTTTTAATAAACCCTCTCAACGGTCGACGAATGACGTCATTGCCAACAGTCAACAGATCGGGGGGGGGGGGGCCTAACATATGTCGATTGTTAGTCATCTCCCCCTCTGCCTCTTCCCTGGATTAAAATGACTTATAGGATAGGTTGGGTAATCCGAGGGGTGCAACAGTTGTCAAAAATTTTAAATGCTGCAAGGGTAAGTTGAAGCCTTGACAAAATGTTTCCCTAGATCATAATCTCTACCCACCCACACCCCCTTTTACACACTCTCTCTCTCTCTCTCTCTCACCTACACACACACACATCCGCGCACACACAATTGACGATGAACACCAATGCAAACAAACTTTTTTTAGTTCCTGGCTAAGACCGATTCGGACATTCACAGACATCACCGAAAAAAAAAGGGCCCGTCCACCCCCCCCCACCCTCATTCATAGAATGCCCATCCCATGCAGTGTTAGATCGATATTAATAGGGTGGTCACATGATGGGTGGGTGGGGGTCATTTAGTACTAAAGGTAAAGTAAGGTTAAGGTCTATCCATCATAAATACATTGCACTTGTCACTCTGAAAGGGAATATTCCAATACGGAGTCGGACCCTTTGATTGGATGCGTGACCATCTGAACTTAAACTTCCCTGTGACCTCTGAACTTCCATTTCCCCCTTTTTTTCTTTTGCCTTCTATTATGCATCTGATATGTACTTTTCTACACGATACGATACACACACAAACACACACACATATAAACGAAAGAAGGTTAACAAAGAAAGCGACACACACACAGAGACAAAACAAACAACAAAAATCTGCAACTAGATGATAGATCAAACAAATCTTTATAAATCTCTCACGGCCGACTGGGGGAAGGGGGGGTCTGACCAATGCAATATTCATACCACAATTGGGCAATGTCCGAAGCGAAGGAGAAAAAAAAAAGCCAAAAATTGCATAACCAAAAATATGATCAAAAGTTTGCTTCCTGCTCCAAGGGCAAATCTGTAGACAAGGGCCTGAACCCATTCATCATTATGTCACGTGACAGGAGGAAAGAAAGGACGGAGCAACAGAAGTTAATGTGTAGTCTTGCGGATGTTACTGGCTAGCTTCTATACAATCATATATAATAATACTCATTTCCAGTGTGCGTTAAATCGAAAGTAAAGAATTAATACAACAGTATTCCAGTTTAAAATACAATCATGAAAAAATCGGATCTGCCCGAAACCAAAAAATAACCTCGCCTGCCGATCAAGCCTAAGGGGATATAACTCTACGCAAATGTTTTGCCGGGTACGGCTAGTATATACATATATTGTATATACACAATGCACACAGCAAACCTATTTGACTTTATCACGGATGTACGAAAAACTCCAAAGAACCGGCCAACCTCTGCTGTTGGTAAAAATATAATATGTCCGCCTGAGCGGGAAAATGTTTCTTTTGAGAATAACTGGCAGCAATGCAATGCATCCTCGTCTGTTGCTACGTCCGTATTTAGTATTTTGTGTTGTTATTTTAATGAAATAGTGGGCGAAGATATATTACATTCCCTCTTTAAAATTCTCTTACGAAAAATGTGTTTTATACATTACATGTACATCACATATACATTACATAACATATAAATTATATATATACTTTACAAAATACATACACATGATATGTATATATATATATATATATATCCAAGTTTTTTAAAATTATTCTTTAAAAAAAATGGACGTCATCAGTAATTATCTCTAAAAACACCGTTAAATTTGATTTATATTGGAGATTTGTTGTTGTACAGTGAACGTTTTTTTACGTTTATTTACGATTTCGACCAAAACAAACGAAGATTACTGCGAACACAATACGTAAATGACTGCTAATAGCGTCTGGAATGTACAGTAATTTGAGACAAACTGAGAAACCGGTACTGAAATATTTTATCACATACTGTACATTTATTCCTCACTCTGTATGTGCGTGTGTGTGTGTGTGTCCTGGCTATCAATGACGTCATTATTAGAGGTCGAGACACCGGTATTATCGTAGAATGGGGTTAAAGGTTGATGAGTGCCACAGGTTAAGTCAGTGCTCATAGGTTTCTTTCTCGGTCTTAGGACAACGGGTGTTTATAGCACACACACACACACACACACACACACACAAAGTGAATGTTTTTGGAGGGTGGTCTTCACATTAAGTTATTCTTCACATTAGATAAAAAAAAAAACTGGTCACAGTACTAACGGTCGTAAGTGTTTTTCTTACACTGTTTTGTTTCGCAGTTGGCAAGTCGTTGACAACCATACCTGATTGTAGTGGTCGCAGGGTTGGGTGCGAACATTTGGGTGGTCTGGAAATGAAACAAGGATTGTTGCCTTGTTATATTGTATACGCTATGGATAAGACCAGGGCAAACCACGACCCCTCCCCCCGGGGGTCAGCTACGGCACGTTTGGGTGTTTGATGCTGCCCGCGTTCATTTAAGCACCCCATACACCTCTCTTGGTTTGTCCCCCTTTCTGTTAAATTTAAGAACCCATTGTGGCTCGCGGGTCAAAACGTTTACCAACCATTGCGATAGACTATCAAATCTACGGCCCAATATGGCGGAATAAAGTTTATTACTAAATTTAAGTACCCACTGATGCCCGCGGGTCAAAAAGTTTACCAACCATTGCGATAGACTATCAAATCTACGGCCCAATATGGCGGAATAAAGTTTATGACTAAATTTAAGTACCCACTGATGCCAGCGGGTCAAAAAGTTTACCAACCATTGCAACAGTCTATCGAATATACGACCTAATATGGCGGAGTAAAGTTTAGGACTAAATTTAGGTACCCACTGATGCCCGCGGGTCAAAAAAGTTTACCAACCATTGCGATAGACTATCGAATCTGCGGCCTAATCTGGCGAATCAACGTTCTGGACTGTACCAAAGCTAGATTTGTCTTAGCTTCATAAATAATCGTTTCTCGAGTCAAATTACACCAAATTAAAAACCCTTTTCATTGACTAAATTTATAACGGATAACTTTGCTTTTTTTAGACCGAGAAAAACTATGAGGCTGGATGTCGTGTGACGTAATATTGATGGACTACTACGTACATTAAAACAAATATACATGCAGAAACGTTGATGTTTTAAACTTGCATTAAATAAATAAATACATTATCTACAAAGACCAAAAAATAAAAATGGATAACCCGATTTCTTTAATTAGTCTAATCTTTAAATGAAACCAAAAATCCTTGGTGTCTTTAAAATACACACACACACACACACACACACACACACACACACACATACATATATATATATATATATATATATATATATATATATATATATATATAAACACATACATTTTCAAGTTATAAACATATCCACATAAACAGTGACAGATAAGCATACTCATATTATAAACACACACACACACACACACACGAACAGGCCCCCGAGATATACGGTCCTGCCAGACACAAATCTCCACCACCACCATTCCTCTACCTCCGCCCTCCGCCAGTATTGTTTTAAAATTGTTTGTCTTCAACCGAAATGCAGTGCCAAGAGAGGTATACATTCAGAGACATTCGCTTCATCTCCCCACCCCCACACACACATATATATATACACTTAGTCTCTTCCCCCCCCCCCATCTTCCTCCCCCGGGTTAGAGTCCCCCGTGCCCATTTAATGTCTTCTGGCATCACAGTTCACCTTCTGGAGCAGACTACTAGGCTCGGGGGGGGGGGGGGGAAGTGGTAGCGGCTGGGGGTTGGGGTGGGGGGTTAGAGGGCGTGTCCTAACACATAAACAGATTCTAATTCAAATATTTTCTTATCCTTTCCCAAGTTTTAAAATGGTGATAAATCTGGCCATTTGATGACCCGGTAATGCTCTAAGCGGTCGGTGGGTTGTTTTTTTTTACCAACCCTACTCCATCCCTTCTCTCATCCACCCTTCCCCCAATCCCTTTTCTTTCCCTTTAATCCATTAGCTTCTCTTGTGTCCAGTTTTCTTAATCGAGTACTACTTCCTGTTTTTGTTCTTGTCTATGGGTATGGTAACATGATAACTATATTATATAACTGTAAAAGGGTAAAACTGCTAGGACTGACATGCTATGCTACATAACTGTAAAAGGGTAAAACTGCTAGGAATGACATGCTATGCTACATAACTGTAAAAGGGTAAAACTGCTAGGAATGACATGCTATGCTACATAACTGTAAAAGGGTAAAACTGCTAGGAATGACATGCTATGCTACATAACTGTAAGAGGGTAAGACTGCTAGGACACTAGGACTGACATGCTATGTTACGCTGGTTTACAATTATTCAGTCCTGCATTGAGATATTTTTTTTTTAAATGATGTTTCTCTAATATTAACGGAGGTTAAAAAAAACGTGAGTCCAGGGGAAAAAAATCGCCTTAAGTAGAATCGAATGGATCATACCTCATCTGAGTTGTGTTTGCACACTGGGCACATTGTGTGTGGGTACTGTGCACATAGTGAATAGGTACTGGGCACATAGTGTGTGGGTAATGTGCACATAGTGAATGGGTACTGTGCACATAGTGTGTGTATTGTGCACATAGTATATGTATACTTTGCATTTAGTTATGGGTACAGTGCACATAGTGTGTGTATTGTGCACATAGTGTATGAATACTGTGCATTTAGTTATGAGTACTGTGCACATAGTGTATGGGTATTGTGCGCATAGTGTATGAGTACAGTGCACATAGTGTACGGGTACTGTGCATATAGGGTATGTGTACAATTTTGATTTTAAAAAAAAAAGTCAATAAAAATATTTTAAATTATCACTGCGTTATCATTCATTTATATAAACCACATTGTCAAACCTAAACCCCTCCTCCCACCTCCCCCCCACCCCATGCTAAAGTCCACCAGTCTACAAGTTTCTACCTGGCTAGAAGCAGTGGCATAAACAGAGGGAGTGGAGAGGATAAAGTCCGACCCCCCCCCCCCCGGGGGCAGAACTTAATTTTATGCCCAGTCAAGGGCGGCATCTGTCGTACTTCACAACTAGCCCCCCCCCCGCCCCTCACCCCACCCCCCCAACTAACCCTAATTACGCCTCATGCCTAAAAGTCTGTGTGTGTGTGGGGGGGGTCCAATAATAAACTAAATAGTGGGTTATATTCATTGACCTTTGGCTTACAGCCATGCACCCCACCCAGCCACCCCACCCAGCCACCGCTCCCCACACACCCATCATCCGGAGCGTCCCCAGTATTACAGCCTTGTCAGACCTGACCTAGATGACACGCCGGTTAATAGATCCTATAGCTATCTGGATAGAAAGGTTAAAAAAAAAATAAACTTACGTGAATTATTCCAATAACATCCTAAGATGGTGTATGGATGCAAAGGAAATGTATAATTCATCCGATTGTTAACCCATTGCGGACTAGAGGGGGTGGGGGTGTGACTAGCACAATGTCCCGTTGCCGGTCCATATCCCTCAACTATTTTATTCAGATCTAGTTGCTGTACATAAGAGCTTTTCGCCATGACCTGATCGATAATCCCGAGCACTCGAAGAGGATCGAACTACGGGATTGACACCTTCATGTGACAGCCGAGCGCTCTACACACCCAAACACCACACGCCACACACACACAATTTCTCTTTCTCTCAAAGATTTAAATATGAGCACTCAAAAAAAAAAAGAATTTTCAGACCTAATAGACCAAAGATTTCCCATTTGCATCCTTAAGACACAAAATTTTGTTGTATTAATTAATACGACCCTGAAGAATGCTTAACCTCTTGACCCTACTAACCACTATTGACCCCCTCACCAGTCAACATAGACAAGGCCTCAGTGGACACGGACGCAAAGTTTCCGTCTAATCCCCCCCCCCCTTTCTAAAAAAAATGCGGCAAAAGATATTTCATGTTCGCTATTTTGAAAGGCTTTAAAAAATGTACTCACTGTAACGAAATCGAGGCTTACTTACCAAACCATTTGTGGCGCTCTTTTGCAGCATGTGTGTGTGTGTATGTGCGTTCTACAAGTCGTTTTCGCGCTAAGAGGGGCCAGTACATGGAAGCATCAAAGGTGCCTTTTGCGGCCAGGGCGGCTTAGCCCCCCCCCATCACGCAACCCCCAACGCCCCTTCTGTAAATACCCGCATCGGTGGGGTTTTTTTTCTGTTTGCCAGAGGGCTATTACAAATTGCCCCAATCCTTGTAATTCAGAGGCGCACCTAGGGTGGGGGGAGGGGTCCAAATTCGAAAGTCCCCCGGGCCCCAGCTGGAGGGGGGCCGCCAAAAATAATTTTTACATTAAATCTTAAGTACATTATCAAATGTCATGATGTCGAATGTCAAAAATGCAGGGTCCCCAAAGAGGCCAATCCCCTCCGGGCCCCCCAAATCCCTCGGTTAGGCTCTGTTGTAATTCAACCTGTAGAAAGAAGGTGAACTCTAACTCAATGTCTATACTTTGAAAAAAAATATTTAAAAAGAAATTTTATACTTGGTATGTACACTGTTCATGTGGCAACATTTTTTTTTCTACTTATTGTGTCAAAGAAAAGTCTTTAAAATATACATTTGTTCAAATATTTTTTTTTAAAAGACATATTTGTAATAAAAAAAAATGTTAGGACATCAAGACACTTCCACTAACATTTAAAATTTCTCCAGCAATAAATAAATTTCTTCGAATGTTACACACACTCGGGCCGTGCCAGAAGCCGAAGACTGTTGAGTTATTTTGGCTGCTGCCTCGGTCGATGTGAGCCATGAGGCGGGGGGGGGTGGTGGTGGTGGACTATATCACAACAGAGTAGAACACATTGTTTATACAGTGAGTAGAATGATAAAGGGGGGGAGGGGGTGTATGGGCAAGGGGGAGGCGACCGAAATGTAGCCAGTTGCCGCCGCGATTATCTCCACCTACAGACTTAATTGATTCGTTTATACGTCCTGGATCATTAATCCCACGCCGTTGGCTGGAGGAATGGGGGGGGGGATGGGTGTGTGAAAGGGCGTCTCTGGAACAACGAAAAGGTCTAAGAACGTTGCCAACCTTCGCCCCAATCCCCTCCCCATCCCCCTACGTTCAAACCTTCCACCTCTATCTTTTAATATTCAACGACTTATTGTAATAATATTACTGTTTATTATTTTATTATTTGCAGAGAGAAAAAACTGCCGTCAATGGTTTTTTTCTCCTTCGATTTTTTTTTTTTTTGTTTTCTTTCAAAAACATGAAAAAAAAAACTGCAACCGACCACAATAGGGAGAGGGGGAGAGAGGGGGCATTGATAGAAAGAAAATGTCTCTCGTCAGACAGACAACAGACTCGCTGGTCTCCCTTCCCTGAGGGATGAGTGAGTTATCGTCCTTTACCACTGCCATGACACCTCAAGTTTGCTACAGCGGTAAACATTTACGGTGATAAAAGCTGGGGGGTGGGGGGTTTGGGAACGTAGCGGGGTGGGGGGTATGAGGTGGGAGATAAAGGGGAGGGGCGGGCGTGTGCGGGGGGATGCAAGAATGGGTCGAAACGGGAAGAATGAAGGCGATGGTTTAAATGCTGAGATAAAGCGGGCGCACACTAGGTGCACAGCTAACTAGGTAAAGATGATGATGATTATTTTTTGTGTGCGTGAGAATCATATTATGATTTGCTTGACAATGGTTAATAAACTCATGTGGGCCCCCGGGGGAGGGAGGGGGGGTGTGGGTATGTATGCAAGAAAGAATGGCTGGATTATTGTTGCACATACAATTGCGAGTAGGCCTAGAGATGTGGGTATTTTGACATGTGCACTGGCTATATGAAGCACTAAGTGACCACTTGCTATCTGAAGCACAATTTGACCACTTGCTAACTGAACCACTAAGTGACCACTTTCTATCTGAAGCGCAAGTTGACCACATCATGTCCACATGCTATATGAAACACTAAGTGACCACTTGAAATCTGAAGCACAATTTGACCACTTGCTATGTGAAGGACAAATTGACCACTTTCTCAATGAAGCACTAACTGGCCAATGGCTATCTGAAACTTAGATTGACCACTGAACATCTGAAACACATAATGACCACTGTTACTAGCTAATTTACACACTAATTAAGCACTTAGTGTCTCAAACTCAAATTGGTTTATTGTTTATTCTAAAAAGTCTATTTTTAAGGTGTTCATTAAAAAAAAGTGCTGTTACAACTTATACCCTCAAACAATTTCTAATGTCAACATAAAATCATATTATTAGAAATAATGAGAAGCTATTTTTGACAAGAATATCTGCATGTTTGATATAGTATGGAGTTGGCTACATCATACTGGTTCCACATTGCGCTTCGTAAATATGTTAAAATTAAATTGGTCTTCAATTCAATCTACCAGCAGACGACAAATAGCATGACTGAAGAATTTTATACAACTTTTACTTCCGACCTTAGCCAACATGTCAATAATGCGCATTTTATAAAGTTTAGAAATACTTTTTTTTAAAAATCAAATGCAATTTCAATGGTTGATTTATTAAAAACATTAAAAAAAAATTAACATTTTACTCCAAGAAATATTACAGTTATAGAAAAAAAAATGTTTTAAATAAGTAGAGTTTGGACAATTTTGTACGAAAATTTAAAATAATAAACGCAGAGCAATAAATCCTGGCTAAGTTCGTTTTACAGTGCAACCTATGAGTGGTAAAACAAGACACATTTCAACGATTAATTTATACTTGCTCTGACTTGTGCAAACTGCGGCCCGCCCGGCTGTTTGGTCGGGCCCAAAAACAAATTTTAAGTGAAATTTACTTTTTCAATAATTCATCTATAAATTCCACCTATCTACTCTTGCTGCGGCCCTTCTGTCAAATTTAAAGACCCAATTTGACCCGCGGGTCAAAAAGTTTGCCCACCCATGGACAAGATCGATAAGTATGACCATGAATATTTACTTACTAATGCATTAATTTTTTTCTATGTCTGATATTCAAGCGCTATTTTATTTTAAAAAGGATATGAATGCTGCCTTCGAGATGAAGTAATAAATATTCACCCTATGAATCGTTTCAGGTATTGATATGAGACATAGGCCAATACACTTCCAATGTTATGTAAACTGTTTGATGAGGTATCAATATTTGTACAGGTGGCCTCAAATCTGAAACTCGGCTAGTTATTAACTTCTCTAAAGTTACGCTTTCTAATACTAAGCCATGCAGTTTACAATTATTTCTAGGTGAGTACAATTTGTTAAGTATAAACAAACTCTCCCCAAAGACATTAAGTATAGAGGTGACCCTCGACTTTCGTACATTGTACTTTCGCACATTGTACTTTCGCACATTGTACTTTCGCACAATTCGCTATTTCGGACATTTAAAAAAAAAATATATATTTTTTTTAAATGTGTTTTTAGAATCGTCCGTAAAAGCGATAGTGAAGCACTACCAGTAATTTGCGACTTTTTCCGTGTAGCCGGTCTACGGAATTTCCGGACTATACCCGGTCTTTCTCCGCCCTTTTTGTTCCCGAAGCAATCGTTTTTGAAATGTCATGATCGCCATTTTTGAAAGTGATTTAGTTGGTTATGTATTGTTTATGTAATTAATATTTCACATTACTTTCGAACATTCAACATTCGCCACAAACTTTCAGGAACCAATTATGTGCTAAAGTCGACGGCCGCCTGTACATATAAACTACCAAACAGTCGATTCCAATTCACAATTAAAGCAATAATCGATTTCATATCGTGTTTTCCACCTTACGTAAAAAAAACAACAACTGTATCTTTACGTTTAAATTTGGTAAAAGAATTTAACAAAAACGAAATCTTTTTTTATGGTGAAACAATATTTACTATTCTTTTTTTTTTATAAACGCACTATTTATTTCCGTCAACGTACTTATTTTCCGGTATTATTATTATTATTTATTTCAAAACATATTTTACCGTTTGAATCGGCTAAACTTCCCATTGAAATCCCCGAGTAATTGCCATTTAAAATTCAGGATGGCAACCCATCTTGGGCACTGCTGGCCGTAGGAGAAAGTGACCTCTACAGACTCTTAGCCAGCTTTTTACCTTCATCTGATTCTATGGATTTTTCACGGAATCCCCCAAGGAACGTTATTAAAAAGTAATGGGGCTGTATTTGTTGTGGAGGGGTGGGGGTGGGGAATGGTGGGGTAGGTGTGTGAAAGATTGTGACAGAAAGAGAGAAATAACTGAAGAGCTGACGAATAGCGGATAGATGGATGAATAAATGGTTTAGTTACACTGATATTTAGAGATATTAATTTTGAAAGACAGAATGACAGCATATAGACTGATATATAAATGATAGATATATAGACAGGGAGACCAATGGACGAATAGATAGACAGACAGTCGAACATGAGGACGGATAGATAGATAGATAGATAGATAGATAGATAGATAGATAGATAAATGCAAGATAGCTAGATAGCTAGATAGCTAGATAGATAGATAGATAGATAGATAGATAGATAGATAGATAGATAGATAGATAGATAGATAGATAAATGATAGATAGCTAGATAGCTAGATAGCTAGATAGCTAGATAGATAGATAGATAGATAGATAGATAGATAGATAGATAGATAGATAGATAGATAGATAGATAGATAGATAGATAGATAGATAGATAGATAGATAGATAGATAGATAGATAGATAAACATTCAGACATGACTCTTGCTTTGTTCAATCATTCAGAACAAAATAAGACAACCTAACATTGCAATAACTACTTTTACCAATCAATGTACTGAAATGTGTTGGGACAATATACAGGGTGACACAAAAAAAAATTAACTTTTGAAATGTGGAGTGGTAGCTATAGCAGCTATGTACAGATGGCAGACTAAAAACCTATCTGGCAGGCCATGATCATTTAGCAGGCCATGTACAGTTGGCAAGATATACATTTGGCGGGACATTAACTGGTGAAAGACCATGTATTCTTGAAAGGTCATGTACATATAAGGACGTTTCTGTGGAAGGGTGTCTCTGTGATAGGGTGTTTCTGTGGAAGGGTGTCTCTAGGATAGGACGTTTCTGTGGCAGGGTGTCTCTAGGATAGGGTGTTTCTGAGGAAGGGTGTCTCTAGGATATGGTTTTTCTAGGATAGGAATGTTTCTGTGGAAGGGTGTCTCTGTGATAGGATGTTTCTGTGAAAGGTGTGTCTGTGATAGTGTGTTTCTGTGGAAGGGTTCTCTAGGATAGGGTGTTTCTGTGGAAGGGTGTCTCTGTGATAGGGTGTTTCTGTGGAAAAGTTTCTCTGTGATAGGGTGTTTCTGTGGAAGGGTGTTTCTGTGATAGGGTGTCTCTGTGATAGGGTGTTTCTGTGGAAGGGTGTCTCTAGGATAGGGTGTTTCTGTGGAAGGGTGTCTCTAGGATAGGACGTTTCTGTGGAAGGGTGTCTCTAGGATAGGGTGTTTCTGAGGAAGGGTGTCTCTAGGATATGGTTTTTCTAGGATAGGAATGTTTCTGTGGAAGGGTGTCTCTGTGATAGGATGTTTCTGTGAAAGGTGTGTCTGTGATAGTGTGTTTCTGTGGAAGGGTTCTCTAGGATAGGGTGTTTCTGTGGAAGGGTGTCTCTGTGATAGGGTGTTTCTGTGGAAAAGTTTCTCTGTGATAGGGTGTTTCTGTGGAAGGGTGTTTCTGTGATAGGGTGTCTCTGTGATAGGGTGTTTCTGTGGAAGGGTGTCTCTAGGATAGGGTGTTTCTGTGGAAGGGTGTCTCTAGGATAGGACGTTTCTGTGGAAGGGTGTCTCTAGGATAGGGTGTTTCTGAGGAAGGGTGTCTCTAGGATATGGTTTTTCTAGGATAGGAATGTTTCTGTGGAAGGGTGTCTCTGTGATAGGATGTTTCTGTGAAAGGTGTGTCTGTGATAGTGTGTTTCTGTGGAAGGGTTCTCTAGGATAGGGTGTTTCTGTGGAAGGGTGTCTCTGTGATAGGGTGTTTCTGTGGAAAAGTTTCTCTGTGATAGGGTGTTTCTGTGGAAGGGTGTTTCTGTGATAGGATGTCTCTGTGATAGGGTGTTTCTGTGGAAGGGTGTCTCTAGGATAGGGTGTTTCTGTGGAAGGGTGTCTCTGTGACAGGGTGTTTCTGTGGAAGGGTGACTCTGTGATAGGGTGTTTCTGTGGAAGAGTGTCTCTGTGATAGGGTGTCTCTGTGGAAGGGTGTCTCTGTGATAGGGTGTTTCTGTGGAAGGGTGTCTCTGTGATAGGGTGTCTCTGTGGAAGGGTGTCTCTGTGATAGGGTGTTTCTGTGGAAGGGTGTCTCTGTGACAGGGTGTTTCTGTGGAAGGGTGACTCTGTGATAGGGTGTTTCTGTGGAAGGGTGTCTCTGTGATAGGGTGTCTCTGTGATAGGGTGTTTCTGTGGAAGGGTGTCTCTAGGATAGGGATGTTTCTGTGGAAGGGTGTCTCTAGGATAAGGTGTCTTTGTGGCCACACATGTGCTGTCGTTTTATTTGTTTTTTTGTGTATTTTTTGTTGTTTTTGGCGAGAGAAACTAGATGAAATATATAGTTTGACCGATAGTTAACTAGAAAAATACATAAATAAACTGATTGATAGTCTGATACACATATCGCCTGATATATATATATATATCACATGACTGATTTATAGATCTTCTGACTGTTAGACAGATAAATGTATATGTTAGATAGATTATTAGTTCTTCAGAAATGTAGATAGCTGATCTACAGATATAACTTTAGGCCCTTATAAATGCACATTATGGGGTCCTTAAAAATTGGGAGCCCCAGGCGCGTGTGCGTTAGATCACCACGTTAGTCCGATTGGTCAATGCATAGTAAGCCATATAACTATATAGACTGGGATAGGGGTTTGTAGCTAGCGACATACATACATAGATACAATAAAAGACAGCCAGATATATGGTTAAAGCTATGATGATTGATAGTATGTATGGTTGGTATAAAGACACATAGAACAAAAATTGGTTACACTCCACAGCGTTAATAAAAAAAACAAACGAAACATGCAAATTAAATGGGAGATAATTCAGTCCCCCTGATGTACGTACAACAGAAAACAATAACACAACAACACCACGAGTTACGTGTCCTGACAAACAGCGAGAACTTGCCTAGGGGCCGTCCATTGATCTATTAACGAGCACTAAAAGCTGAGTACTTACCACTCACGCAGACTACTTGGCTGGCAAATTGTTTGTAATGAAAAAAAGGAAAAAAAGGTCCAAGAGTTAATACTGAAGTCAAGGTCATTCACCAACATGAAATAAAACACAAATTGATACAAAATTTATTTTACTAAATCATAAAGCAATCCTTTCTTTTCTTTTATAAACCAGTAAATTTATAATGTTACGTCGTTGTTTATCTGAACTATTTTTTTTTAACTTTCAGCACAATATGATACGAGATTCCAGAAGACAGTCAGTTAGGTCGCTGGGGCACCACGCAAGCGCGCACCGAACATTCGACAGCTCAGCATTGATAGATTGGGAGGAGGAGGAAAATAAAATAAAAGCTGTGTATGCGTGTGTCGTGGGGGAGGGGAGGGAAGCGGCGTCAGGGCGGGGCGGGGTGGGTGGTCAGGCGACAAGCAAAGGATGAGTCCCGTCTCCCTACTGCCACCGTCCTTTGCTGTCTGACAGACAGTTGGTGTCATTGATTTTAGGATGAGTGAGAGAGAGATAGAGAGAGAGAGAGAGAGAGAGAGAGAGAGAGAGACACACACACACAGACAGAAAGAGAGAAAGAGAGAGAGAGAGAAGGACACATGTGATACGTTTGTATTGGTGTGAGGGTGTCTTAGGAAGACACAGGAATGATAGTAGCCGTGAGAGCTGGTGGTAAGAGGGGGATGGGGTGTTTGTGAGTACCATAGTACTCATGACTTAATCGATCGATCTGATCATTCAATCCATCCAACATCTCCGGATGCAACGTTGTGTATCTGTCTGTATATATTTTTTTTTCTGAACACTTTCCTGTATCTCGTATCTATTAATATATCTATCTATCTATCTATCTGTCTGTCTGTCTGTCTGTCTGTCTATCATACAGTCTATCTATCTATCTATCTATCTATCTATCTATCTATCTATCTATCTATCTATCTATCTATCTATCTATCTATCTATCTATCTATCTATCTATCTATCTATCTATCTATCTATCTATCTATCTATCTATCTATCTATCTATCTATCTATCTATCTATCTATCTATCTATCTATCTGTGTGTCTGTCTGTCTGTCTATCTACCTTCTAATCTCAAGTATATATCACCATATATATATATATATATATATATATATATATATATATATATATATACATATAGAGTTCATTAAGTACAGACTGTATAGGTGGTTTTAATGACATGCGCAATGGAATGTGCGCCTTATGCTCATACTTCAAAAGTCCAACAAAACACTTTTTCGATTATTTTTCCTCTCACTCTCTCTCTCTTTTAAAAAAAAAAGGCCCGGTAATTTTTTTCGTGGCCCTTAGGCCTCGTAGGATCGTCATACACCCCAGCTGGTCGATGTGAAAATTTCTTACGATTGGGAGGGGGGGCGATTGTACGGGGCCTAGAGTACAGTCAATTACAAATCCTGTTATATTTACAGTAAAATCGTTCATACATACTTCTGATTTTTTTTTATCATATTAAAGTAAAAATTAGCAAACAAACTAACAAACAAACAAACAAATAAACAAACAGAATGGGCTGTGAAAACATCAAGATAATGGTAGCTTGACAAAGTTTATATTAGTAAATTTTTTTTTAAAAAAAAAAGGTAAATTGATTCTATGTAGTTTAATGTTATAACGAAAGGAAAAAAAAATAATTTTTTTCCTTATGAAAATATTGATTTCTAAACATATATATATACATTTTTTTTTGTTGAGATGTCATGGTGACTAACAATAGTCTACTGGTGTGCTACAGTAAAGTCAAAGTCACTATTTGAGTATTTCAGCAGTGTTTAGATTGTTCTATCTGTTTATCGAAATACAGCACAATCTCTAAAGAAGTCGTGTGACATAAAATTTTCTATGTGAATTGTTTTTCTAGTTGTCCATACTATTTGTTTATAATATTTTATCCATTTATCATTGTTATAACATGGTTTAGACATTTTCTTGCCTGTAGTATATTTCTATGTAAATAATTTCCAAGATTTTCTTTGATTAAATATACAACATGAAATTACTATTTAAGATTTAGATAGTAATTTCAAGTTGTATGTTTAATCAAAGAATATTTGGATCTATTTTTTTCGGGAGTCGGAATTTTTTTATTTTTACTCCATTTCTTGGGCTATATATTTTGGTCCCGAAATATATTTGTCCACATTTAAGAAGAAAAAAAAATCGTCTGGCACCACCAAATAAGCTGATGAAAAATGAACTCTCACATGGCGATGGAAGTGTATATATGTGTGTGTGGGTGTATGTGGGTGTGTGGGTGTAGAGAAAGAGGATTAAAATGAGGATTAGAACAGATTATGAAAACTAATGGCATCGGATGATCACAACGTGAAAAATTCCCCAGTGGACACAAGAGTGGAAAAAGGAGAAGTAAGGTGGTGGCCATAATAAAGGCAAAAATAACACCGAGTCGAAACCTGTTCGTTGATTAAAGATGACCTAGTTTTTTTTTTTTTCCTTTTAGCGTCCAGTCAAAGTTGAGAGTTCACTGTTGCTTAGGCGGAGATGAGAAAACTTAAATTAAAAAAAAATACGGTTGTGACATATCCCTTTTGTTTTTAAAATATTGATTTGTATATTTTTGTTCTGTCTGTTACATTGCCTGTCTGAGATAGATAGATAGATAGATAGATAGATAGATAGATGGATGGATGGATGGATGGATGGATGGATGGATGGATGGATGGATAGACAGACAGATAGACATAGAGAAAGATAGATAGATAGATAGATAGATAGATAGATAGATAAATAGATAGATAGATAGATAGATAGATAGATAGATAGATAGATAGATAGATAGATAGATAGATAGATAGATAGACGAACTCTTGAAAATCCTATCATATGTGTATTGATCTATTTCCATACAGTTTTCGCCTTCTGTGCATGATGTTCATTATTACTTTTGTCTCCTATGCCAGGCTATTTCGACTGGTATTTTACAATCCGGCTTCGACCAGGCCGAACAGACTTTATTTGCAGTTTAGTGCGCTGAAGATTTAATAAGATTATCCATTGATTCCATGGAATGACCCCCCCCCCAGCTGTCTAACAACAATCGTCTGTCTCATACATAAACAAGCAAGAATTAAAAACAAAAATAGTCAGTATTAGTTCTCGTTGTGCAGCTACCCGAAACCGGTGGCATGTAACGAAGATGGCATTATGACCGGACACGCCCGATGAGCACAGAGATACTCACACAAACACACGTGTGGAACGATGCGCTCGCACAAAAATACACACACACACACGCACATATTCCGAAAAATTTTGTTTTCTCGCTGTCCAGTGTCCATTATGCCCACGAGGAAAGGGGAAGGGGGGGGGAACTAGTAGTAGTTAAAAGTTACTATTCACTGACCAGCTCAATCAGCCGAATGTCTTTTATACTCCGGACACTGGTGAGTGGTGACGCCCCGCCCCCGTCCCCCCGCCCCCCCCTCCCAAACCAGAGAGACAGTTAATGACGTGTGCAAGCAGCGACACCAAGAGACTCGCAGAGATGGTGTTGTTGAGTGGTGGTTTGAGCCGATGGTGTTTGAGTGATGTAGTTGAGTGATGGTCTTGTGTGATGGTCTTGAGTGATGGTGTATATTAATGGGGTGTAGTGATGGTTGGGAATGATCACGTGGGGTGGTGATTTTTGGAGTGATGGTGTGCGTTGATGGCGTGTTGGTGGTTGGTCGGAATGATTTCGTGGAGTGGTAGTGTGGAGTTGTGGTGTGGTGTGGTTTATTGGATGGTCGATGGTTTGAAATGATGATGTGGATTGTGGAGGTGGATTCAGGGGCGGTTCTAGAAACTTTGACGGGGGGGGGGACGTCGGGGGGGGGCAAAACTGTTGTCTTTGTTGAACATTGGTCTTAGAACAAAAAATGTTTCGATAATTTAATGATGTCTTACCTAAACTTGCGGTAACGGGGGGGAGGGGGGCATGCCTCACCCCGCCCCCTTTTAAATCCGCCCCTGGGTAGATCCAAAACAGGTCTATCCCAATCAAAAGTTTGACAGACACCCCAGTGGCGTACAGAGGAGGAACTGCTCGCCCATGATACAACTTTAAAATGGGTTTCACTATGACCAAAAGTATGTAGATTTAGAATGATTTGAGAATAACAACGTACTACTAGGGCCCCTGGTGAGAGCAAAATGGCTCTTCTCCCCCCCCCCCCCTCCGGGATTACAAGATATCAATAAAAAGCCAATGTCGCATATATTTATCTAAAGAATCGTCTCCATCACATGTGACATTCACATAAATTCAGATTTTGTAACTTAATATTTTTTTTTTACCATGCCACAAAGATTCATATCATGTCACATTGACTCTTCGCATGTCACATAGATTCATCTCATGTAGCCTAGATTCATCTTCTGTTCTCATAAATTCATCTCATGTAGCCTAGATTCATCTTCTGTTCTCATAAATTCATCTCATGTCACACATAGAGAGATTCATCGCGTCACAGATTCATCGCATGTCGCATAGATGCAGTTGGCGTGACATTTATGAACCTTACCTCTACCCAGTCATTCATAATGTGTTACCAAAAACAAACATAACCTCGTCAACAGAGGACATTTTCTCACAATCTCAGCTACACGTACATCATCGAATGCCAGATCCAATATCACCGAAGCCCGGACTAGTCTGATGAAAGAAAAAAAAATTTAAAAAGTTTCCAAGAATTAAACAGTTGTCTTTGAAGGGTTTCCAGGATATTTCTTTACGGGCAAGGCATGGTTGGGGTAGTGGTGGAGGGGGGGGGGGGTAGAGAGATAGAAAGAGAGAGAGAGAGAGAGAGAGAGAGAGAGAGAGGGGGAAGGGTGGGTCAGGAATTAAAGGGGACACAAGGGAAGTAAACGAGGCACTGAAAATTACATTCCTAAAAGAGGGGGGGAAAAATATCAAATTCCAGCAGATGGCCCCTGATCGAGCATGGGGAAAATCGTAATCATTTTATTGATGAATTTCTTCATTTAAAGTTGTAGAGATTTAAACAGGAAAAAATAAAAGAATCAGTAAATATGAAAATAAAATGTAACTCAATGTTTATTATTTTTTAACGTGTTCAGAATGCGACCACCAGCTGATTGTTCAACTGTGTTCATTTTGTGTTCGGGAATGGGCGTCACCGAGTCATGTGACCAGATATCGATTTTTGTTGGTCAACAAAAAAAAAACAGCGAGAAAGCAAAGATTTTTTTCCCTCTTTAATACACATCATGATTTCTTCGTTGTTTGTCGTTGTTTTTCCCCCCCATGTTTTTTTTTCTTTCGTTTTTTAATGTTTTTTTTTTGTATGTTTTAATCCCTAGTTTCTTATCGATAAATAGTGACTATGTGGCAAGAACGTATGACAGCTAAGAAACGTGTTTTCGACTTATCGATTTTTGTATGCACACAAATAAGTCCATATATAAAATACTTAATCTGTAAGTAACAATCAGTATTAAACGTGATGAAATAAAATTATAATAAGATATTTTTTTGTGAAATTAACACTTGTTTGTTCAGGTTAAATGAACATAAATATATTTCTTCAGGTTAAATAATCATAAAACTTATTCGTTCTGGATAAATAATCATCAAACTTATTCGCTCAGGTTAAATAACCTTGAAATTTAATTGTTTAGGTTAAATAATCATACAACTTTCATGATTTAGTCTAAGGCTGCCATTACAAGAACGTAATCTTGGCTCTTCCTAGAAAACTGAAAGACATAAGAATGGAGCTCTGCTTACTTTGGAAATAAAAAAGATGGACATATGATTTATATAACAGACTTTTTTAACAACTATATATATATATATATATATATATATATATATATAAAGAACAATTAAATAATATAACATCTATTGAATTGATATATATTTATCTAAACGATGGGACAGAAGGCCTCGAGGTGTAGATACTCGAATGTCGATCTGAGTGGGTTCGAACCTCGGTGACAACCCAAGGATTTTAGCCAGGTCCTAGTGGAAGTCTGTTAAGTCCACCCAGCTTCAATTAGGTGGCTTAAGTTTGGGAAAGTAAAGGCAGCTGGGCGTTGTGCTAATCATACAACACCTTCATATGCCGAGGTTACAGAAACAGTTCAGTTTTACACTTCATCTGCCCCAATGGCCCTTTAAAGCTAAGGGAACTTTACTTTTTTTTTTTTATTGATAACCACGCATGACGTGTTACGGTTTATTAAATAAATGCCGATGTTTTTCTTCTGTTTGTTTTAAGATGGCGCTCTGCTGTCAATACAGCCAACCCCACTCCCCATGTTCCTCCCTCATAAAACGCGTTGCTTTGATCCCAAACTTCATTTGGGAAAAAAAAAAGGTTATCAGAAAATCATTTTGACTTTGAGGCTATTTATTTTCTTTTTTTGTTGGTTTTCTTTTGCCTGACTCACCCTTTGATTTCGAAGTCAGAACATTCCCAGAATTCCAGCTGCGCGACTCGGATGTAACTTGTTTCAGAGTTGGCAGCACTAATGGAAATCTTGCAACAGTATGTACTCGCTAATATTAAATTGAACATGTTTTCTTACATTGAACATGTTGAATAGAGTTAAAAGACTGGCTATTCAGTACGATATTTAAAAATATGATTGTTGTATGTTTATTTATCTATGAAAAAAAAGGAACTATAAAGTATGCATTGGGCCGTTGTACGTATAGCTCAAAATTTATGTGGCTGCCTACTGCATCAACTTCTAATGTCACTTTCAGACATTATTTATTTTGTCAGCCAAAGTGAAGTAGGGGACCCAACGCTTAACGATTCGAAAGAAGAGAGCAGAGGCGTAGTGACGGGGGGCATCATGCCCCGGGCGCTACTCACAAAGAGCGCCCAATGGTATATTATATATATATAATATTACATGGTTTTCGAAGGGGGGGGGTGGCGCTAAAAAGGTATTAAAAAGGTATTGTGCCCCGGGCGCGAGTTAAGCTCGCGTCGGCACTGGAAGAGTGGCCCCGATTGTCAAAGATGGCCAATATCTACAAAAGGAGGATTACAGAGGCATACCTAGGGTGGGGGGGGGGAAGAGGGGGTCCAAATTAAAAAATCACCCAAGCCCTAGCTTGCGGGGGGGGGGGTCCCCAATTTTTTTTTTTTTTACATTATGTTTTAGAACAGTATCTCATGTCATGGTTTCGAGAGTGAAAATGCAATGGTTCCCAAAGTGGCCAAGCCCGCCCCCCCCCTACACACACCCTCAAGCCCCAAAATCCCTAGGTTCGGCACTGGTGGATTATATGTATCCCTGCGAGTTTTACGTGGATGTGTGGACATTATGTGTGGCAGTATGTGTATGTGTGTGTGTGTGTGTGTTTAAGTGCAAGCGTGGATTGTATACGTCAGCTCTTGAAAAAAAATTGTGTCTATAAATGTTACTACCCCCGGGCGAGATTCCCCCCTCCCCCCCCCCCAGCTAGATACACCAGTTGAGCAATAAGACAATATAACCGAACCATTATAATCATCCTGTCTTCGCCGCGAATCTCCCAAATAACGTAAAACGAAAAAAAAAAATAATCTATAAATAACATAAATAAAATTCCTAGTCTAAAAATTCCATCATTGAACAACTAAACTGCTCACTTCCATCATTGGACAACTAAACTGCTCACTTCCATCATTGGACAACTAAACTGCTCACTTCCATCATTGGACAACTAAACTGCTCACTTCCATCATTGGACAACTAAACTGCTCACTTCCATCATTGGACAACAAACTGCTCACTTCCACATTTGACAACTAAACTGCTCACTTCCACAAACTTACGCCTCGGTGCATCACGGATGGAAACCAATTCTTACAAGACTCACATGACAATAGACTGGCATTTTTTGTATTTTGTGGTTGGATTTTGATTTTTTTTTAAGAAGCTAAAACTAATAAAAATATAAAAAAAAAACCCAAGTTCACACACTGACAGTGCGGTAATTAAATAACGGGGGAGATAAAAATAGCCCCGGCTATATCGAGTTTTTATATTACCTCGATAACTCGGTTACAGGGAGATAATCTGGATCTCGCGGCACATTTTACTAGCTTAAAATTGCATCAGGAGTTATCTTCAGTAGATATCTTGCTGAGTATTGCTGGGGGATTTCCCGTAGCGACATAATGGTGGCATGACGAATGGGTGGGTGCATATTGTTAGATTTATTAAATAAATATATTACTTCACTCCCACACCCCAACCACAAACACACAATATTTATCTATTTTAACAACCTATCCAGCAGTTACCCAATTTTACTTATGTAAGATCTTTTCGTCTATTTGTATTTTTCTTTCTTTCTTTCCCTCTGAAAGATAGATAGATTTTAGATATATAGTTTAAATTCACTTTTAAAATTGTGTCTCTCCCCCACACACAAAGACACTCTCCTCCACCCACCCAGCATGCCCCTTCCCCCCCCCCCCAATTCTGCTCACCACTCCCATCAAACTTCTTGTCCGTCCACCGACACTTACCTATATATATATATATATATATATATATATATATATATACATTCTTTTTTACATTTTTTTTTTCTGTTTCTCGCTCTGAGTGAGACCATTAACGAGACAGGCCTAAACAGCATATGTGGTCGCCAGAGGGTGAATTCCGCCCCCACGTAATAATGCACTTCGCCCCCCTCATTTCGAATAATTTTTTGCTCGTCCCATTCCTCCCCCCTCCCCTCCCCACTCCCTCCCCTGCGTGCTCCAAGAACTGGATATTTTCTCATGCCAACTCTTTTTTTTAAAGCTCCCATCTTTCAAATTAAACTGAATGTTTGCTGTTAGAGACTGTTTGTTGTTTGATGCTGTTTGTTATTAGAGGCTGTTTGTTTTTAAGGCTGTTCGTTGTTTGGGGCTGTTTGTTGTTTGAGGCTGTTTGGTTGGGAATGTTTTTTGTTTGAGGCTGTTTTTTGTTTGAGGCTGTTTGTTGTTTGAGGCTGTTTGTTGTTTGAGGCTGTTTGTTGTTTGGGGAAGTTTTTTGTTTGAAGCTATTTGTTTGGGGATGTTTTTTGTTTGAGGCTGTTTGTTGTTTGAGGCTGTTTTTTTTGTTTGAGGCTGTTTGTTGTTTGGGGCTGTTTGTTGTTTGAGGCTGTTTGTTGTTGAGGCTGTTTGTTTTTAAGGCTGTTCGTTGTTTGGGGCTGTTTGTTGTTTGAGGCTGTTTGTCGTTTGAGGCTGTTTGTTGTTTGAAGCTGTTTGTTTGGGGATGTTTTGGTTGAGGCTGTTTGTTGTTTGAGGCTGTTTGTTTGGGGATGTTTTTTGTTTGAGGCTGTTTTTTGTTTGAGGCTGTTTGTTGTTTGAGGCTGTTTGTTGTTTGAGGCTGTTTGTTGTTTGGGGAAGTTTTTTGTTTGAAGCTTTTTGTTTGGGGATGTTTTTTGTTTGAGGCTGTTTGTTGTTTGAGGCTGTTTTTTGTTTGAGGCTGTTTGTTGTTTGGGGCTGTTTGTTGTTTGAGGCTGTTTGTTGTTTGGGGAAGTTTTTTGTTTGAAGCTATTTGTTTGGGGATGTTTTTTGTTTGAGGCTGTTTGTTGTTTGAGGCTGTTTTTTTTTGTTTGAGGCTGTTTGTTGTTTGGGGCTGTTTGTTGTTTGAGGCTGTTTGTTTTTAAGGCTGTTCGTTGTTTGGGGCTGTTTGTTGTTTGAGGCTGTTTGTCGTTTGAGGCTGTTTGTTGTTTGAAGCTGTTTGTTTGGGGATGTTTTGGTTGAGGCTGTTTGTTGTTTGAGGCTGTTTGTTTGGGAATGTTTTTGTTTGAGGCTGTTTGTTGTTTGAACCTGTTTGTGTTTGTTTTGTTGTTTATTTTTGTTTCCTTTTAAAATATATAAAATTATATATTTATAAAGTAAAGCAAACATTAGAAAATAATGCCTTTGCAGTAAATGAAGAGTAGACAACGTACTTATACTTTTAGATGTACTACTACTATACAAAAAGTCGTTGAAAGTTGGTAGCCGCGCGGTAGAGTGCTGGGGCTGTTAACGTACGGTACCCCAGTACAGATCCCACCGCTCGCGGTGCATCACTGGCCCAACTACATTACATTTGTCTGCTGGGATGCAGATTAGGCATCTCTGGGTTTTTAATAATCTGTGAAGTCTCCGTGAGATGGAAATGTTCATATCTTATAACGTATAAACGACTAATGGGACAGTTGGCACGATGACTCGTGACGCCACATAGAGGATACTTTTAAACATAATCTGGAAAAACAAATAAATCCCCTGGTTCCTATTGGAATTCGAACCCCGGACCTTCAAGTCGACATTAGCGCCGTTTACATTATAGGCCATCCGTTCCTTACGGGTATCTTAAATTTTCATTTCATTTTTAACATAGCCTTAGCCAGAGGCGTACCTAAGGTTGGGGGAGGAAGGGGTCCAAATTCGAAAGTCCCCCCTCCCCCGGGTCCCAGCTTGAGGGGGAACCCCAAAAAAAAGTTCGTACATTAAATATTAAGTATATTATTTCATGTCATGATGTCGAATAACAAGCAGGGGTTCCCAAAGAGGCCAAGCTCCCCCCCGGGCCCCCAAATCCCTAGGGTCGGCATTGAGCTGAGCTATGTTACAATTTTTAAAAATCTCGAATGAGAAAGGGGAAGAAGAGGATGATGAAAATTATGGAAGGTGTATTATGAAGGGAATGGGAAGTGGGGGGGGGGGTAATGAATATGCCAGCCATGCTTTGTTTTTTGGAACCGTTCCTAATAAATATGCAAGCTAGGCGACCGCCAAAGGCCCTCACTGCTAAAGGGGGCCCATAATTTCTTTTTAATCTGGCACCAAAAGGGCCTTGTCAAGTACTTTTGTCTAGGACCCCTGAATCATAACTAAAGTCTCTGCCTTGGACCCCAAGAAGATCTGAAAACGGCACTGCTTTGTTGCTACCTTAAAGAATATTTATGTCATTCATTCAATGTCACGTTGACATAATATATCTCGTTTCTTCAGTCAATCCCAAAGTACAGAGTCAAAACGAAAAAAATAAAATCCTTTCTCCTCTCTTTTTTCATCTGCTGAAGAGTTCCTTTATTATTGCAGACGTTTCGTGTTTGTTTTTTGAAACGACTCGATAAGTCAACTTTGAACGCCAATTGAATTGAAAAGTCAGTTGAATAACTTACTATAGGACGAGATTCCGAGATTCTCGAACGGCCAATTCTAAAAAACTGTCAGCTATCCGTGATATGTTACCATTTACACACATATACCAAGCCTACTTATATGTATACTTAGTATAATTGAGAGCAGAATAAACAGAATGTTACATCCGACCAAAAGAGATGGAGAACTAAACCTATCCCCCCTCTCCCCCTTGTAGTGAGATGCGGAGAATGAAATAAGATTTTTTATTTTAAATTTACTTTAGGTCACTGGCTGGACTTGTCCAGTTAATTTAAGCAGCTAAAAAAAAGGATTTCTTGTATACAATACATTCAACCAATTAGATTAGATATTATGGAAACCACATATTAGATTTTATCACACCACAGATTAGATATTATGGAAACCACAGATTAGATTTTATGACACCACAGATTAGATATTATGACACCACAGATTAGATATTATGACACCACAGATTAGATATTATGACACCATGTTTAAGTTGAAGGTTTTCTATTTTTCATTGTTTTTCATAGGACTGGCGCTAATTTCACGCTTTTCGTTTATAGCTTCATCATGCACGTTTGAAGCTAAATGCATTTATCATTCATTTACTGTAACAATTGCCCCCCCCCACCACCACCACCAGCTCCTTATAATACTGTACAATCATCATCCAGCAACTCATCCCCAATCACAACTTAGTTCCCATATATCATATACTTGTAGTATACCCGGTATTGCGCGGGAACATAGTGCTGCGTGATAATGTTTATGAATACATGTATGTTTAATGCCTGCGACTGTGTCTGTCTAACTCTGTACATAAACATGTCTTTCTTGTGATAATCCACTGAACTTAATTCGTTGGTTTATAAAAAAAAAATGATTCCCCGCAACAATAAATACGGCACACTCATACTCTCTCTCTCTCTCTCGCTCTCTCTCTCTCTCTCACACACACACACACACACACACATATGCACAGCCTCACCCAGGCAAACATACATATCTATGCACTGCGCAACTCAACACATAGAACACAGACGTCATGATTTTTTTTTAAAGAAAAAAATGGTGAACTGTATTTTTAATGTCACATCTCTAGTGTCAGCGAGTGTCTGCTTGTCCGCACGGCGTGTCAAGAATGTACGCAATGACCACAACCTTCCCTGGCAGCTCTATAGAAAATCTCCATGGCATTCACGGTGCATTGTTCCAGACGTTGTCAAGGAAGTCCTCGTTCACAAAACTTTACATTGACGTCTTTGTCTTGATTTGGTTTTTCATTTTCCATTTTTCCCCCCTCTATTGTTGAAATTTACTGACCCTGGCTTATAATAATGGAAATAAGAAAGTTCTTATGATTATATATATATAAAACTACGAATGTAATTACCGCGTTATTACTTTTAAGTAATGTTTATTATGGGAAAAAATTTGCATTGAGATTATTATGTCAAAATAAATGCGAAGCATAGCATCAGTGCAAATGTGTATAGGCCTATATATATATATATATATATATATATATATATATATATATATATATATATATACAGTGGATTCCGCTTAATTGGGACACCGCTTAATTGGGATAGCCGCTTATTTGGGACAAATCTCAAAGAAACCAAACCAAGAAGCCAATAGTAAAATTGTATTTAATTGGGACAGCCGCTTAATTGGGACAAAAAGCCTAGGTCCCGATGTGTCCCAATTAAGCGGAATCGACTGTATATACCTATTTTTGGAAAAGCTCTAAGGAAAATAGCATATTACATCATACAAACTATCATAACTAAAATTAAAAGCGTGGGTGATATCAAAATACTAAACTAAATATATGCCTTCACATTAGTTGATAAGTGTTAACAAAAAAATATACATTAACTATATTATCTAGATGTTACCCAAGCATATATGTTTAGCAATGATTATTATTTATATAAATAGTATGATATAATCCGTTATTTGTGTTACCTATCATTGCATTTTGATAAAAGCTTTCATTATTTTTTTTTATTTGTTGTTATTCTATTTTGTTGAATGTAATAAAGAAAGAGATAAAAGTTACCCCAGCACGGTCAGTTAACAAGATTTAGATTTAGAGTAAAAGCAAAAAAAAAAGTGTCTGGGGGCCGCACAAGGGCCGATGATGGGCCGCATGTGGCTCTTAGAGCCACATTTGGCCTAAATTGTTTTATTATAGTTTTGTACTTTTTCCAGTGGCGTACCTGGGGGGGGGGAGGAGGGTGCGGTCCGCACCGGGCGGCACTTTTTATTACTTTTTTTTTGGGGGGGGGGCGGCAAAAATGTATAGATTACATTGAAATACCTAAATGAGAGGACGGCAAAATTGTCTTCCGCCCTGGGCGGCCGATACCCACGCTACGCCGCTGACTTTTTCACTCAGCTGTTTAGATAATGTAAATTTTTAAAAAGTACGGAATACACACACACACACACACACGCACACACACACACACACACACAATCAGACAAACACACACACATATACATGAAGGAGATGCGATTACTTCTCCACTCACATCTTACAATTACCCTTCCCCCCACTCCGACCTCCCCCGGAAAAGGGGGAGGGGGTATATCACATACTCAACACTTGCCAATTAAACACACACACACACACACATACCAATTAGAAATTAAAGTCAAATCCAGAGTAAAATAACCTCCAAAGCCTTCGTTGGTCATACACATCAACGTTCTCAATGATTTACACAAAACTGACCAAATGTCTTGCCCTCCTCCCCCCCCCCCCAACCTCACCCTCGGGCTAAGCTATTCATTTATTTATTTTTATAATTTTGCGTTTCATTTCGACACATGCGCTCTAATGTTATCAGTTTTTTGTTGTTTTTTTTTTAAAATACTCCCATTAAAAAGAATAATAATATTTTAATTCATTAACTTTCTTAATGGTTTCGTCTGACCTTGCCCTTGTGACAAGCGGATACTGCTGTGTTTTTGGTTAATGTCACTTGTCACAATGTGGGCGTGACGGAACATGCAGGACATTTAGCCCCCCCTCCCCCCAACACCCCTCCCCCCCAAACGTAATACGACACCTGGGACACCCTAAGGGACGTAACTCGTGTGTTATTGTGTCCCCCCACCCCTTTCCTCCACCCCTCCTGTTTTTTTTTTTTCTTTCTTTCTTTCCATCCACCTAAATATTTTTTCAACGCCAAACGTTCTTCTATTAACTTCCTCGTCTGCTGGCTCCTCTCTCTCTCCCTATCCCTAATGTCTCCATCGGCGCAGCTTTCCCCCTCCCCCCCCTCCAACAAAACACCCGCCACCCTTCCATTCTCAGCCCATTCCATTATTCCACCCCCCCCCCCTCAACAGTACCGTCTCCGAGAAATCAAGACGTCAATTAAATTATGTTTCCCTTGTTACTATTTATAGTAGTTCCAGACGGGGGCATATCCGGCTGACTAGATCTGGCACCAGCAACGTCTCTGCAGGGCCAGAAAAAAAATAGCCACAAGCGACACTGGGGACATTTCCAGAGGGTGACATGTTTCACCCCTTTCATTCGCCCCTTCCCCCCACTGCCCCTTTCCAACATCCCCTTCCCCACCATCGGCTCTAGGCAGACCAACCAGAGAAGTGTTTCATAAAAACAAAAAACATGTCCCTTCTTTTCAACTCTTTTTAATAAGATCGACCAGACGGGAGTTAAATAACATGCCCTTTGTTGATTTTAATCTTTATAATTAATGTTGTCTATTACAACCCAGTAAGTACCTAAAAAATAAAACAAATTACTGAAAGAAAGATCGTTATGTCATAATAAATACGACACACAGCACCAGTGGTGCAGAAGTGCGCAAAATGGTGAAAAGCTTTTATTTGAAAAGTCCTATGAAAATCATAGGTTATAACCATAATTTACGGAGAATAGACACAATACTAGTGAGGTATGAATGTGTGTATGACGTGTGTGTTTCTGTGTCTGAGAAATTCTTATGTGATGGGATCCCGGACGGACATTTTGGCACCCTAGGCAGTGGCATTCAGAGATATTTCTGGGCTGTGGCAGTGACATTCAGAGACATTTCTGGGCTGTGGCAGTGACATTCAGAGACATTTCTGGGCTGTGGCAGTGACATTCAAAGACATTTCTGGGCTGTGGCAGTGACATTCAAAGACATTTCTGGACTGTGGCAGTGACATTCAGAGACATTTCTGGGCTTTGGCAGTGACATTCAGAGACATTTTTGGGCTGTGGCAGTGACATTCAAAGACATTTCTGGGCTGTGGCAGTGACATTCAGAGACATTTCTGGGCTGTGGCAGTGACATTCAAAGACATTTCTGGCCTGTGGCAGTGACATTCAGAGACATTTCTGGGCTGTGGCAGTGACATTCAGAGACATTTCTGGGCTGTGGCAGTGACATTCAGAGACATTTTGGGGCCCGGGGCAGTGACATTCAGAGACATTTATGGGCTGTGGCAGTGACATTCAGAGACATTTATGGGCTGTGGCAGTGACATTCAGAGACATTTCTGGGCTGTGGCAGTGACATTCAGAGACATTTCTGGGCTGTGGCAGTGACATTCAAAGACATTTCTGGGCTGTGGCAGTGACATTCAGAGACATTTCTGGGCTTTGGCAGTGACATTCAGAGACATTTTGGGGCCCGGGGCAGTGAGATTCAGAGACATTCTGGGGCCCGGGGCAGTGACATTCAGAGACATTCTGGGGCCCGGGGCAGTGACATTTAGATAAATGCTGGGGCCCGGGCAGTGACATTCAGATACATAGTTGGAACCCAAACACAGACAATTAGAAAGATAAATTGGGAAAAAAATATTTTTCGGAGCCCTATTAGTATATTTGACAGGAATAAGCCCTGAAAGCTGCGGCCCTGAAAGCTGTGGCCCCTTATAGTTAATTCAAAGCATCTTTCCCAAATTCTCTGCGTGTAAATAATTCTTTGCGCTTACAGTTTAATCCATTGCTATTTTTTTTTTTTTTAAATGAATCAAACAATAACAGGGTGAGAACCATCGACAGCCATTCAGCGAGGTGGGAATCAGACACAATAAAAAACTGAAAAATTCAATCATGCGGAGTAGGGGGGGGGGGACGGGGGGTATGGTAGTGTTGTCATCTTTTGATGCGAGGGGTGGTGGGGGGTGGGAGGGTAGTAAGACATTAAGGTCAGACTTTGACATCTTCCGGTTCGTACGTTCTTCTGAACTGTCAACTTGAATTGACAATAGACAAGTCTATAGAACGGTGACATCGATTATATAAAGGCGCAGACAACAATGATGAAGACCGTGAGTTTATGTATCAGACACGTAGTTCTCACCTTCTGTCCCCATTTTGAAGAAACGAAACATCCATGATTAACACACAAAAAAAAAACATTCTTTTCAATCATGCATGCAGTATACGAAATGAGAAATTAATAATATAAAAAATAATCGAACAAATAAATCCACGCGTCACATTTTTTGTTGTTTTTTTGTTATCGTACGCGGGTTGCTTCGTCACTTTCTTTTTTTCATTACCTCATGACGTAATAATGAACTCAAACCAGCAGGGAATTAAAGTACAAAAAAAAAAAGTAATATAAAGAATCTATCACTTACCAATGCATGTATCGGTAAATACCCAATATTGCTTTCAAGGGAAGACAACTTAGTGCTCGGGTAAACATACAGATGTCAATCAATAAAATTACGATCATTGGGGGGGGGGGGGTTAATTCCCTTTAGTTTATCTTTATTTACGCTGATTGGAGAGGCGTTGGGGGGGGGGGGGAAGAGATGGGAGTCGAATTAACGCCGCTTCGCTTCAAGTTGGGGTTATGTGTACTTAAAGCATGACTCAACGCCTAGTGGTGGGAAAATAAGCTATTTAATATATCATTCTTTTTTATTTTATTCCATCCTTTATTATGGTTTGGGGTGGGCAATCATTTCGAACCGCGGTCCGAAATCGGTTCCTAAATTAGACCGAATGGCCGGACCAAGAACAGATAGATGGAGTATGTATATGAAATAATAAAAATTGAATGTCATTGTTGTGAAACTGGCTGATAAAAGATATACGTGGTCAGGATCAAACATTCAAACGGTCATACTTCATTGATTCAGTTATTATTTGATATGAAATTAATAGTTAAAATGTAAAACATTGCTATTCAGTAGATAACAATTGTTAGCTACCTATGTCAGTATTTTGTAGCTCGGTGAAGTCAAAAAAAAAAAACCTAGGCTGCCAACTTTTGTCAAGACTATTATCCATATTAAAAACAAGCAATTTAAGTCGTTTCCGTTTCGGACAAAGGACATTTAAGAGCATTTTTAATGAGAGGGAAGTAATCATGTTGAATAACTGTTACAAAAATAAATAATGATTACGCCCCTTTGATTAGCTTTTATTATTTATATTTAAAATATAAGCAAAAACGGTACATAAGAAACTCTTATATTTTGGCCCTGGGAGGTCAGATCGCGAAATGGACTTTTGATGTACACTTGGCAGGCCAAGACCTACAAAATGATATATACATCATGGGTCTAGGACTTATGGTTGCTGAGATCTAGGGCGCTCCTTTGTTAATATAGCTTATATAGTAAAAAACGGTACTTTATAAGCCCTCTTTTACGGCCCTTAGAGGTCAGATCGCGAAAAGGACATTTGCTGCACACATGGCAGGCCAAGACCTACAAAATGATAAATACATCATGGGTCTAGGACTTATGGTTGTTGAGATCTAAGGTTATGACGGACAGACAGACAGACAGACAAAACGGGTACAATAGAGCATTTTTTTTTCGAAAATTCTCTAAAAAAACACGTAGGGCCAATTGAAAAATGAAAAACCAAGACTTAACATCAAAACTCAAGAAGAAGAAAAATCTGTATATTTTTATATAGAAAGCATTTTTTTATATATTTGAACAGTAAAACATGACTAAAAAAATGTCTACATATGATAAGTAATTATCTAAGTTATCATCATTTCTATCATCATTTCTACAGACATAATGATTATCATTATCACAATGGCCTAGATTGACTTGATGCCCTTTATAATGCAGCTACATCCCCTCAGCAATCGAAGATTAGTTGGATTTTTAGAACCATATTCTTAAACCGCGAAACTTAACACCTCTTCTTCCCCACTCCCACCCTCCACCCCCTTCCAGCTCCCACCAGAAAAAGCCCATTATTGCAAAAAATAGCCAAATTGTGAAATATCAGAAGACGAGGAACCAGATCCGACACTCCTGGTAGAGGACAGCAGATGGGACGAAAATGAAACAAAAACAAACTTTTTTTTTTGAGGATGTGTCCCCCCGAGGCTAAAGAACAAGAAGGGGGGGGGGGAACCCCACCACGAATTCGACCATAATTGGCTTTCACCGTAATTAGATCTAACAAGGCACAATTAATCGATCCTCACACGGGCCCTCGTTAAAGGTTGGATCAGTTGTGCTCTTCGGGAATGGCCAATTATTGCATTGAATTCAAGACTCAAATATCGCTACTCGAACATTTGAGAATGTGGGGGGAGGGGGGGGGGAAGGGTAACCCTGGAAAAGTTTTAATTTTATTTTTTTTATAGAAGACCAGACCAGACTTGACCTGACTTCTTGTTAGCGTCATGGCGTTATGGGTTACTCTTGGCTTCCGCTACGGTTCACCGCCTATCATCGAAAAAAGGGGGAGGGGCGGGGGGAGGGGCAGGGGGAGGGGAGGGGAGAGACACTCCCCAGTGTTGACGGGCATGGAAGTTGCTGGAAGAGAGGCTAACTGGACGTGAGGCGGATGTTTTTATAGTCTCAAATGTCCGAAAGTCGAAAGGTTCGCCTCCCACCCCTCCCCACCCACACACACACATTGACACATCCATCAAGAGTTGTTTTTTTTTTTTAAATAGAATGCTTGGACAATTATTGAAAACATTCGAACTGATCAGACTCTGAAACATTTTGGTGACCGAGGAAATGTTATCATTCAGCAGCAGATTATCAGGTTTTCGATAAATGGCATCGGATCATTTTTTTGTATGTTTTAGCCGCGAACCTGATTTTTCAAGCCCTGTGGTGGCCCTGCTAAAATTTCCATTGTCCATCCTCTCCTCTTCCCCCCTCCCCCCTCACACCACTAGATATGTATTTTCAATGGTACAGTAGTCTGGATGCTCAACTGTTAAGCTGAAAATCTAATTCTGGCAATTCTGAAGACAGTTCGGTTTTATTACCGGAAAAAACCGAGTTTTTTTTTCATTTTCATATTATAAATCTTGTTTATATGAGTGAGAATGTGTACGACTTGTACGTTAACTTAAAGAAAATATCATGAATGACTTGTGTACGCCCTTAATAATGGAAACATCATGTACAACTCGTGTACTCTACCTCTTCTACATCATGTATGACCTGTGTACACCACATCTTAAAATCGTCACGCAAAATCGACGCTGCTGTAATCGGTGTAAGGGGGGAAAAGAGGAGGTTGGAACAGGAAGAGGTAGCGAGGGTGGGGTGAGGTGGGGTGGGTGGGTGAAGGGAAGTGGAGAGGGGGATGGGGGTCTGGTCAACATCTATGTGGTGAGTAAGCATCACCCCAGGGCTATGTGCGTCGCCAAATGTCAGGTTTGACACTGTGTGTCGGCAGTAGATGACATTCAATTAATGCAGGTTGATGGTTTTTCTAATTTTTTTTTTGGTGAGCAACAATTTGCTTTCAGTCCTGTCCCCCCCCCCTCCCCCGTTTCCACAGTGTGTCACAATAGTTGCTCGAGGTGTGACAACTGTGATTTTACTTGGGACATGTACGTGTCAATGAGTGCAGTGCAAACATTTTGTTTGGGTGTATTCTGGGAGGAAACGTTGCTTTTCGTATCAATGTATGTGAGGTTTTTGTCTGTTTAATGGGGGAGCAATGATAAGCGACAATGTATCTATTTTTTTATCTATCTATCTGAACGTCTCACTATTTATCCATCTATGGACCCACCTCTATATTTATCTGCTTAAGTAGTATATATTAATCTGTCTGTTTTGTTTTTTTAGTCTTCTCAACTAGTCCACAAATCTGTTTAGACAAATATGTATTTATATCATCATCTTATCTCTCTCTCTCTCTCTCTCTCTCTCTCTCTTTCTCTTTTTCTACGTATCTATTTAATAATCCATATACCAATTTATCTTTCTATTACTGTCCTTATAACTATACAACTGTGTGTGTATATGGTTTTTTTCTTATACGGCTCTCGATAGATTTGCAAACTACAGACATTTTCACAGCTCTACTCATAGACAGACATTTTCACAGCTCTACTTTTAGACAGACATTTTCACAGCTCTACTTTTAGACAGACATTTTCACAGCTCTACTCATAGACAGACATTTTCACAGCTCTACTTTTAGACAGACATTTTCACAGCTCTACTCATAGACAGACATTTTCACAGCTCTACTCATAGAAAGACATTTTCACAGCTCTACTTTTAGACAGACATTTTCACAGCTCTACTCATAGACAGACATTTTCACAGCTCTACTCATAGACAGACATTTTCACAGCTCTACTCATAGACAGACATTTTCACAGCTCTACTCATAGACAGACATTTTCACAGCTCTACTTTTAGACCGACATTTTACAGCTCTACTTTTAGACAGACATTTTCACAGCTCTACTTATAGAAAGACATTTTCACAGCTCTACTCATAGAAAGACATTTTCACAGCTCTACTTTTAGACAGACATTTTCACAGCTCTACTTTTAGACAGACATTTTCACAGCTCTACTCATAGACAGACATTTTCACAGCTCTACTTTTAGACAGACATTTTCACAGCTCTACTCATAGACAGACATTTTCACAGCTCTACTTTTAGACAGACATTTTCACAGCTCTACTTATAGACAGACATTTTCACAGCTCTACTCATAGAAAGACATTTTCACAGCTCTACTCATAGAAAGACATTTTCACAGCTCTACTTTTAGACAGACATTTTCACAGCTCTACTTTTAGACAGACATTTTCACAGCTCTACTCATAGACAGACATTTTCACAGCTCTACTTTTAGACAGACATTTTCACAGCTCTACTCATAGACAGACATTTTCACAGCTCTACTTTTAGACAGACATTTTCACAGCTCTACTTATAGACAGACATTTTCACAGCTCTACTCATAGAAAGACATTTTTACAGCTCTACTTTTAGACAGACATTTTCACAGCTCTACTTTTAGACAGACATTTTCACAGCTCTACTCATAGACAGACATTTTCACAGCTCTACTTTTAGACAGACATTTTCACAGCTCTACTCATAGACAGACATTTTCACAGCTCTACTTTTAGACAGACATTTTCACAGCTCTACTCATAGACAGACATTTTCACAGCTCTACTTTTAGACAGACATTTTCACAGCTCTACTTATAGACAGACATTTTCACAGCTCTACTCATAGAAAGACATTTTTACAGCTCTACTTTTAGACAGACATTTTCACAGCTCTACTTTTAGACAGACATTTTCACAGCTCTACTCATAGACAGACATTTTCACAGCTCTACTCATAGAAAGACATTTTCACAGCTCTACTTTTAGACAGACATTTTCACAGCTCTACTTTTAGACAGACATTTTCACAGCTCTACTCATAGACAGACAATTTCACAGCTCTACTCATAGACAGACATTTTCACAGCTCTACTCATAGACAGACATTTTCACAGCTCTACTCATAGACAGACATTTTCACAGCTCTACTCATAGACAGACATTTTCACAGCTCTACTTTTAGACCGACATTTTACAGCTCTACTTTTAGACAGACATTTTCACAGCTCTACTTATAGACAGACATTTTCACAACTCTACTCATAGACAGACATTTTCACAGCTCTACTTTTAGACAGACATTTTCACAGCTTTACTTTTAGACAGACATTTTCACAGCTCTACTCATAGACAGACATTTTCACAGCTCTACTCATAGAAAGACATTTTCACAGCTCTACTCATAGACAGACATTTTCACAGCTCTACTCATAGACAGACATTTTCACAGCTCTACTTTTAGACCGACATTTTACAGCTCTACTTTTAGACAGACATTTTCACAGCTCTACTTTTAGACAGACATTTTACAGCTCTACTTTTAGACAGACATTTTCACAGCTCTACTTATAGACAGACATAGCTCGTCGATAATTATTACCAGGAGTCGTTTTGATTGTATGACCTAGTTTTGTTCACGTCAATTAGTCAATCCATAACAACCAATCAGTTGAACATAGCGCCACCACCCCCTTCACACCCACCCACTCTCTCTCTCTCAACGACCAATCATATTTGTACAATTATTTCAATACTTAGATATCAGGCATGTACCGATGTAGTCACATAGAGCCGACAGTTTGACATAGCCTGGTCTAGATTACTCAGATGAATTATTCATGAGTTGACATATACATATAGATAGATAGATAGATAGATAGATAGATAGATAGATAGATAGATAGATAGATAGATAGATAGATAGATAGATAGATAGATAGATAGATAGATAGATAGATAGATAGATAGATAGATAGATAGATAGATAGATAGATAGATAGATAGATAGATAGATAGATTAGACAGATAGATAGATAGATAGATAGATAGATAGATAGATAGATAGATAGATAGATAGATAGATAGATAGATAGATAGATAGATAGATAGATAGATAGATAGATAGATAGATAGATAGATAGATAGATAGATAGATAGATAGATAGATAGATAGATAGATAGATAGATAGATAGATAGATAGATAGATAGATAGATAGATAGATAGATAGATAGATAGATACGTATTATTAGTAAAAGCTTAGTATTACAAAGTACATACTAAATTAAATAGGTAAACATCACATACTAGGGGACTTTACTAACCTAATAAAATTTCTAAACTTTAAAAAAAAAAAGATGAAATAACGCCTATGACAAATCTGTTTTCAAACTTTCGAATCGCAGATGTGGTTCTTAAAGTCGGTTCTGCGTGTGAGCCCCCCACCCCACCCCCAACCGCCTCCGACCCTGCTATAACTATAAAACCAGCCTGGCTACGAGACTTTACATACTCAATAGTGTTACTAAACTGAGCACACCTAGGCTAGAACCGATATCGATCTGACCTATAGATCATCTATTATAATAGTCTCCAAATTGTTTTAATTGATGCACAGTACTGACTGGCACGGCCATCATCCTAGATATTCCATAGACAAGGGAGCTAAGGACAGTCATTCAAATAGCACAAATAGCACGAGACAATGGTCTATTTATGGAAAGTCCTATTTGTTTTACTTATATAAACACACACTTATACACGCACCACCTACACGCACATACATTAATACACAAATTCATAACATGTATAAGACTGTAGATATCAAAGTGTATTTTAAAAAAAAATGGTATCTGTTGAGATCAGCATTTCTCCAACTATTAAAATAAATCAAGGGAGTTAAATTCCGCCGAGGTGTGTCTAGATATAACAAATGTTACAGCTGGTGTCTGAGTGTGTCTAGATATAACATCCGGTATAACTGGTGTCTGACTGTGTCTAGATATAACATCCGGTATAACTGGTGTCTGAGTGTGTCTAGATATAACATATGTTATAACTGGTGTCAAAGTGTGTCTAGATATAACATATGTTATAACTGGTGTCAAAGTGTGTCTCGGTATAACATATGTTATAACTGGTGTCAATTATAACTGAATTCAAATATACCCACCCTCCAAAAACACACCCATCCACAGGGCATAAAATACAAAGAATTTTTTTTTTTTTGCATAGGCGCTTATCTTTGACAGCATGCTAAAATGAGGGCACCTATTCGACTGTCATTACACCAACATGATAATGATAAACATAACGCTAAATGAAGGCATGAGCTAGACTGTCATATTGTTAATATGCCCAGACCAAATTAGGGCACCGGTGTTTGACTGGTCAAAAATGCCAACAAGACAAGACAATGCTTAATGAGGCATTAGCTATCACGTCATTAGGGCCATGAGGACACAAAGACTGCTTGTCATTTGGATTTGACTACTGTGCATTGGGGGGGGGGGGGGGCGGGAAGCACTCCCAGCTGACACCCATTTTGTTTCCAGTTCAAAGTGTTTCCAGAAGATAGTGGGGGGGGGGCCTTAGAAAAACATTGACGGTTGGTAGAGTGGGGAAGGGGCAGTGGCGTAGTGAGGGTTAGGCAGGGAGGAGTGGGCATCATGCCCCGGGCGATACTCACAAAAGGGCGCCAAATGGTATATTTTTACATATAATATTTTAATTGTTTTTCGAGTGGGGCGGGCGGGGCGCTAAAAAGGTATTGTGCCCGGGGCGCGAGTTAAGCTCGCTATGCCACTGAGTGTGTGAGTGTGAGTGTGGTGGTGGTGGTAGGGGGAAGAGTTTACAATGTGACATCTTGTTTTCTGTACTGAGAAGAATTCAGTGAAGGTCTAAGCCATTAACTGACCCCTGGGTGGACCCGACCTCAGAGAAACAGGCCCACCATTCAGCGAGGACGCCTCTGGTTCCCGTTTTACCCCCACACGATAAGTAAAAAAAAACGAAACTAAGTCCAGATAGAGAAAACAAAAAATAACAACCGAACACAGTCAACGAAATAATAAATGTGTGGTGCACACTTTAACACAGGAGCTGACATAGGCCAGTGGTGCTCATTGCTCACGTACTCCTGCACTGATACTACTGGGTGGTTGTACTTGAGGGTGGCAATCGGGGGGGGGGGGAGGGGCGCAGATAGGGAGAGGCAGTCCGAACACTTGTTTTGGGGGTGGCAGCCCCGTATTGTGAAAATTCTACAGCAGGGGCCAGGCATTCTAAAGCAGGGGGCCAGGCCGATAGCGGGGGGGGGGGGGCAGGAAATAAATGTTCCTAAGCATAGCAAACAAGCAGAGGGGGGGGGGCAGACAAAACGCGGGGGGCGGCCCCCCTGGGCCCCCGCACGCTACGTGCCTGTGGGAGGGACATGGGCATTAAGGGGGCCTCGGCTTTTAAAAATTGTATATCTTTACGTTCCTTCTTAGATCTAAAATATTTTAAAATATTTCTAAACTATTTCTTTAACTATTGCATTTAATAAAGAGTTTGTTTCATAAAAATTGGTCTCTTATCTGTAATTATTAATATTATTTTATTTATTATTTTTTCTTCAAATCACCAAAGAAAGGTTGTTTTTTTTTTATTTCCATTAAACATGCCTTCTAAAAAATGTCTTAAATTAACATATTATATAGTTATCAACGGTATTGAGCTATAAATAATGATCTATGTTTTTATGTTTATAAAACTAAACACCAAAACATAACAAAAGCCACCATCAGCAACCCATGTTTTTTTTTTTATTTTTTTTATGTTCCACCTATGTCAAACTGTTGTCTCAAGAACCTTTACCCCAACTAATCATTACACATGATTTGCGTTCTCCTGTCTCCCTGGGAAACGCTGACCGGAAGCAAGTGAAAAGCAATGAAGACTCTTACAAGTAATGGGAGATAATGCCTATATTTCCCTTTGTTCTCATCGGCTGTCTTCCCCTTGTCAAGCGTCGCTCTCCTAGCAACCACCACCCCACTTCACCTTAATTTTTTTTTCTTTTTTTTTTTTGTATTTCAAACTATGTCTCGTGATGTAGCAGAGGCTAATTTGTTTTGTCAGTTTCATGTCAGGAGCACCGTGAAATAGTTCTCTCCTTCTTGTCAATGCGAAATGTCACCTGCTGTCGTTGTGACAGAAGATATAATTTGACCTGTCACAGATTGTCATTTTGGCATAAGACATTATTTTTGGCTAAATGTAACCTATGGGATTTTTACTCCACACACATGGCACAAACGCGCGTTTTATGTTTCGACTTATCGCTGGTGTTATAGAAGGTATTGGAGGATAAAGACAACTCAGCCACCTAACGATTAGGTTAAAATATCAGATAATGCTTTTAAAAGATAAAATAAAGGACATTCTATTTCTAAAAATTAAATTACGTTGTTACATTAAATATCTTAGTAAATTACATTACATTATTACATAACATTATTAAATTAAATACCTTAGTAAATTACATTACATTATTACATAACATTATTACATTAAATATCTTAATATTAAATGAAATGACATTATTACACTACGTTATTACATTAAATATCCCAGTAATAAATTACATTACAGTATTATATTTCATAATTACATTAAATATCTTAGTTAGTTTTATTATAATTTTGAATTAAAATCATTAGCTCAACTTGCAATTTACTACACCCTAAGATTTACCTTTAGTACCGACCGATATACATATATGTAGAAACAATTATATTTTCAATTCGTAAGCATATCACAGTGCCCATACCTTAAACATTACAAGACATTGAACTTCTTGTACATTTGTTTCATGGAGAGAGCTCTTCTCAGTGTATGGACTATCTTCTGCAGCTCATATAGGTAAACATATACTGGTGGTAATTTATCGATGATGGTGTGTGGATCATTTTTCAGTATCATCTAGCTCTCCCACGACAACGGGTACGTTGTAGGATTAGGATATCATTCCCACCCACCCCATTCTCTCTATCTTGATTTATAGGGCCCTGTTATTATAACGGGGGTTATTAGAACGTAAACACTAAAACATATGGTCACCGTACAAGATGTTGTTATAAAATGTTCGTCTACTGAAGTGAACTGTACATGTTGGCCTCCGTATCGATCTATTGAAATTCGATGCATGTCTGGGGGGCCCTTGATCTTATGGGCCTCGTCGAGATCAGTAATCGGCTGGACATTGATTGGTGTTCGATGAGATCACAGGGACTTATTTGGTAGAGATTTTTTTTAGGGGGGGGGCAATTAAAGTCGACTTTCGTTCGCTCATCGTGGGGCTCTAGGTAATTGTGTATCTAAAGGGCTATAGAGGCCCCACGCTATAGACTTTCATGGGCCCATGTAGGTTAGTGAACCCTAGGAATAGGTCAACTGTTACAATAGGATAAGACGCATCTGGGCCCAAGATTAGTTGGAAACAGTCCTGGGTACGCTAAATAGTACCAAGCCACTGCCCACCACTGAATCCATTTTGGTGGTCCATATTTTTTTTCTCTCCCTTGTTATTACTATATTATAAAAACTGTTTTTCAGACGTGTCTTCCTGAATTCATTTCACCGGAAGTTGTTCACAGTATAATAACATACTCTCTACCACTCTTGTCAGTAACCATGGCGTCATGTTTACATTTTCCCTTCCTTTCAATCCTCGACCTTGCCCCCACCCCTTGCCCTATCAATCCAACAGTCTTTTAATACGTGTAAGAATCTGGGTTGAGTGTGATAATTGACCTCATTAATTTTAAGTCAGTAGTTGTTGTTGTTTTGTTTGTTTTTCAAACATATCCAGGATGTTCAAGATGGTACCATTAACTCAACATCAATATTAGAATGTCTGGTTAGAGTAGCCACTTTTTTTGCGCTACTTTTCGCTACTTTTTCAGGCTCTTTGCTACAAATCAGAAATAACGCTGTAGCCAGATTGCGCTACTTTTCGCTAATTTTTCAGACTTTGTGCTACAAATAAGTGGTAACGCTGTATCAGGACCATGTAAGCTGAACTTTAAAAAAAAATCAATTTGCCTTACGAATTTTATTTGTTAATATTTTTGTGTGTGACTGTACACCGTAACATTAATGTGCCAATGTATTCACGTGAATAATTCATTTGTTTTATCAAATTTGACAATGTCTGCTTTAATGAAGAGCTGAAATCAATTTTCTCTATCCGAGAATCCTACTTAACCCAGGGACCAGTGGCGTAGAGTCGGAGCCATGGGCGTCGCTAGGAATTTTTCCAGGGGGGGGGGGGGGCAAAAATTTTCCGGGGGTGGGCAAGTAACAACTTTATGACATTTTTTTTAAATGCCCCCCACTTATATGACATTTTTCCAAAATGTTGGGGGGAGCAAATGCCCCCCTTGCCCCCCCCCCCCATGAAGACGCCCATGATCGGAGCCCATAATTCTTAAATACAGTGGTTCTAAAAAAAATTTGGGTTGCAGCCCACTGGATGGGGATTTGTATTGTGTGTCGCCAAAGAATCTAATAACTGACAAATAATACAATTTATTTTAGCATTTCTTTCCAAAGTCCTTTTTTTTTTTTCTAAATGGGTCGCAAAAAAACCCCGAACAGTCTATGGGTGTGTCGCGTATCGCAAATATTTGAGAACCTCTACCATAAAAAGTCAGTTTTTCTATGCGATGGATCATATGCATACCCATATCCAAAAAAACAATAAATCATTAGTCATTTTTTTGTTGTTTTGCTGCTATGATACTTGAATCTGTTCATTAAATAATAACAATAACAATCAGTAGAAATGACTATAGTAAAACAATATAGGACCTATATCAAAATAAAGTGCCGATAACGCAATACAGGGCCTATATCACAATACGGCGCCAATAACACAATACACGGCCTATAACACAATACAGTGCCTATAACAGAGGAGGCCTTAACATTACGATTTTATGGGCAGGGCCTAGGGTGAGTGTGAAATGCGGGGACAAGATCTATGACTGTGGGGCTAGATGTTATCGTATTGTACCGAAATGCCCCTTTCTATGGGCCCTCCCTGGGCGCGGGGCCTGTAGCTTTTTTTTTTTTTTTTTTTGCCATAGGCCAATAGAATATATATGTATTTGAATGACTCAGATTTCAGAATGAGATTCGGAGTGTTGTGTTTTTGATGACTCATTAATCAAGCCCTGGCTAGCAATATGTAGCCGGCATTTCGACTCATTAATCAAGCCCTGGCTAGCAATATGTAGCCGGCATTTTGACTGATGAATCAAGCCCTGGCTAGCAATATGTAGCCGGCATTTTGACTGATGAATCAAGCCCTGGCTAGCAATATGTAGCCGGCATTTCGACTGATGAATCAAGCCCTGGCTAGCAATATGTAGCCGGCATTTCGACTGATGAATCAAGCCCTGGCTAGCAATATGTAGCCGGCATTTTGACTGATGAATCAAGCCCTGGCTAGCAATATGTAGCCGGCATTTCGACTGATGAATCAAGCCCTGACTAGCAATATGTAGCCGGCATTTCGACTGATGAATCAAGCCCTGACTAGCAATATGTAGCCGGCATTTTGACTGATGAATCAAGCCCTGGCTAGCAGTATGTAGCCGGCATTTTGACTGATGAATCAAGCCCTGGCTAGCAATATGTAGCCGGCATTTTGACTGATGAATCAAGCCCTGGCTAGCAATATGTAGCCGGCATTTCGACTGATGAATCAAGCCCTGACTAGCAATATGTAGCCGGCATTTTGACTGATGAATCAAGCCCTGGCTAGCATTATGTAGCCGGCATTTTGACTGATGAATCAAGCCCTGGCTAGCAATATGTAGCCGGTATTTTGACTGATGAATCAAGCCCTGACTAGCAATATGTAGCCGGCATTTTGATTCATGAATCAAGCCCTCACTAGCAATATGTAGCCAGCATTTTGATTCATGAATCATGCCCTGACTAGCAATATGTAGCCGACATTTTGACTCATGAATTAAGCCCTCACTAGCAATATATAGCCGGAATTTTGACTGATAAATCAAGCCCTGACTAGCAAATATGTAGACATCATTTTTTAATTCTCATTTGCTTATAAACTAATTAGTGAGGCGCTGTAGGAGAAACTGTGAAGAATCCTACAAGACGTTGAGAAGTTTCCCGCGAATGTTGTCCCTTCCCCCCCCCCCCAATCTTTTTTGAAAGTACGCGTTATATAATTAAGTTAATTATAGCTTATCTGTGAGAAAAGACAAGGGGAAGTAATGAAGCGGTCTGGAAAGGGGAGAGTAGCACGTCAGGGAGTAAATCTTCCTTGTCCTCCCTTTAAAAGAGACTTATCGTCTTGCTCGTATGTTACCACAGACAAGTCTCACGGCTGAGTTAAAGGGAAGTAACTGCAAAAGCGGGATAAATCTGGTGCCCCTTTTTTTTTTTAAAAAGTCCACGTATAAAAAACACACACGCTCCGCCTTCAAAAAGGAAGTATTAGTTCAAAGTAGCGCGAAACATTAAAAAATAATAGCACAGAGAATCGCTAACAGTTGTTGTTTTTACGTCATATCTCTAGTAAATAAACTAAAACATTGCTCTACTTATAAAGAAAAAAAAAATAGCTTATGTAGCATGTGGCCTCACAAAGAAGCATATCTGTGACATGTAGCGCATTCTGGCAACACAGTTCGCTAAAAAAATATGCAAATGTAAAAGGTTACCTGACGTCCGTATTCTGCACGGACATCTTTGATCCCCTTGTCCGTACTTATTTTTTTGGGTCATTATTTATCCGTATTGTCCGCCTGTGTACCTTTTTTCATCCAAAAGCTTCATTGCCTTATTTTGCACGTATCTTTTCCTATATATTACCAGCAATATCCAGTACTGTGAGTAATATGAGAATCATTGCTTTCAATACCTCTCGTAATACGAAGTGCGCAACACGTCACAATCAATTAGGTCCACTCAATAAAGTCGCAATTTTCTTCAGCCATCTCGGGGAATAAGTTCACACGTAGAATGAGCTCTATATTATGTTACTAATGACTTTGTGGGCCTACGCTTTAATACTTAATGGCAGGCCTACACATGTTTCTGTATTTGTCAGTATTTACACCACTGCAAACCCCCCCCCTTCCCTCCTCCCCATATTTCTTTTCTCGTGTCCGTACATGGAATCTAGAAAATCTGGTTATCTTACTTATAGACTTATATACATTGGTTCTTTACCTGTCCGGCTTTCAGTGCCGAACCTAGGAATTAGGGGGCCCGGGGGGCTTGGCCTTTTTGGGGGCCCTGCATTTTGACATTCGACATCATGACATAATATAATGTACTTAATATTTAATGTAAAAAAAATTGGGGCCCCCCTCAAGCTGGGGCCCGGGGGCACTTTCAAATTCGGACCCCCTTCCCCCCCCCACCCTAGGTACGCCTCTGCCGGCTTTCGCGACCTTCTATGAAAACATGTTCACTTTTTGCGACCCAAGTTTAAAGAAATAGAAATAATGAAAGAGAAATAATGAAAGAGAAATAAAAAGCTAAATTTAATTGTATATATTCTTGATTTAAACAATTTTCGGCGACCTACTTCAAATCGGACAGTGACCCATCATTTGGTCGCAGCACACACTTTTAAAACCACTGGGTATTATTTTTTTAAACTGGACCAATAAAAGAAATGCAGGTGACGGAGATATCTTTCTCTTTCTTTACTATTCTCAATGGTGGAAAAAGTTCAAAATTAAACATTTAAGATCTACAAATCAGCAAAGATGTACTGTTTTCGTCAGTTTGAATAATTGGTATTTTTGTGACTAGTTTTGCGGTGGAAGGGAAATAACTACATTAAAGCGAGACTCTGATTCTCAAGAGTTAACCCCCTTCTTTTGAAATCTGCCTAAAACAATAAGGTCAGTGGTTTAAAAGTCTTGAAGAGACAATTACATGTAGCCTATATGAGTCAAATTATAACGTCCAAAATCAAAATGTCAATTTTTCAGCTTAAGAAAAACACTTTAAAATCATATCTATTTAATGAAAATAATAATTTTGATTGTCACGCATTTTATAAGACCAAAGTTAGACTGAAAGCTTACCAGAATTTCTGGATGGCCAAGTTATGGACACAGTATAGCTGAGCGGTAGAGGACGAGGGGTTGGAAAATACAAACTGTCTGTAAAAATTGTTAAACACTAAACCCCTTTTTTCTGATTCTGATCAAAATAATGTTAAAATATAATCAATAATCATTAACTGAACAAGGTGATACTAAAAAAAATAATTCTTAAAAATAAGCTTTAATTAAAATATACTGAATCATAAATAAAGTGATATCAATTTTTATAGAAATTCGTATGACAATCGCGATTACCTGCCACATTCCTTTATTTGGCAACTTGTAAATTAATAACATTTAAAAGAATATTACTTTAAACTTTGTTCCCTATTTCAACGAAATATACAGTCACTTTTTAAAAAAAAATATTTTGAAGTTTAATTTTGTCATGTCATAAATAACGACACCCAAATGGCACCCACCTAATTTTTTAGTCAACCAAATTTCTATAAATGTTCGTATCACCTTATTTTAATTTAAGCATGTTTTTAAAAAAATTTTAAAAATTTATTTTTTAGTATTTCCTTGTCTAATAAATCCTTAGGTGATACACAAATTAATTAAAAAAAAATTTGGACGACTCAAAAAATTCAAGGGTGGGCACCTCGAGAAGCTTGTGATAATTGATTTCCAATTTCCCAAAACACCACACTGCCAAACAAAGCAAATTAAATTAAATCGTATATGAGGCCAATCTCTCAATCAAAGATAATTAAAATATTATAAATCGTGAACTCTTGAATGCAATCCTTTGAAGGGGATTTAGTCTAATGGCACCGAAGCAAAGAAGATAACATTCTGAATCTATTTAAACATAAATATAAATATGGGAGCTTGGGAGGCTATTTAAACGTAGGATCCCAGGGTATGCGCCTCCAGCCCTAAAATACACCCTGGTAATAGAAAAAATAAGAACAAGAAATAAATATAGTCAGATTCTGTACGAAGAAGACAGGTGGATGTCTTCCCAGATTTATTTAATATACTGGTAAATGTTCCCTCTCATTTTCTAAAGATTGTGTGTGAAAAAGACACTAGCTGTGCGCAACTTTGAAAGGAGGTTAAAAGGTTTGTGTCTAACAAAACAGTATATAGGGCTACTGAAAAAAACATTTGTACATTCTTCTGTAATTTGTGTGCCTGGGCACGGCTTGAAGGGAACAGTATCATAGACCAAAGTTAAACATATCTGAAAGGGTGAACTTAAAACTGTTTTGAATGAAGGAACAGATAATTCCATAGATGATCAATCCAATTCTTCTTTATGATAGTCTCCCTTATTTCTGTATAAAATTTTTAGTTTGCAACTTACTTGACCAGAGTTTTCTATAGTCAAAATACCAACACAGTGTAATCTTTTTAAATATTTCTACAATGTATTTTTAATTATCTAATACATCTAATAACTTAAGAAAATCAATTATTCAAAAATATATCAAATAGTTTAATTTGGTCAAAAATAGTAAAGGAATAATAAAAAGTATACATATATGTTTGCAGTATAGTTTCAAATTTTAACAAATTAGGTTAAAGCGAAAAATGGAATGTTAGAAAAAGGTATAAGAAAACATTTTCATTGTTAAATTCTTTTCAAAATATATGCAGTTGTAAAAAAAAGTTATCAATAAAAATGCTAAACATTTTAAAGTATTCTTGCAAGATTAATGATAAATAAAAATATAATTCTGGCAGTCACATGTTCCCTATTTACATGTTGAAATACAAACACAGTTCACATATACATGTATGGGAGTAAGATTAATCTGCTGAAAATAATTAGGAAGAACTTATTCAACATAAAGTGGGACGGATGGCAGAGTGGTGTAGATACTCGACTGTCGACCTGCGAGTCCTGGGTTTGATTCTCGGTGAGTACCATGGGAATTTTTCCAGGTTAACTTTGTTTCAAAGTTATCTCACAAATCCACCCAGCTTTAAATGGGTACCTGACTTATGTTTGGGAATTAAAGGCGGCTGGGCGTTGTGCTAACCACACAATCCCTTCATATACCGAGGTTATGGAAACAGATGAATTCTACACTTCATCTGCCCTGATGGCCAATTAGGGCTAAGGAAACTTTTTATTTAACATAAAGCGTACCGATTCAATGTAAACTATGATTACCAACTTAGAAAATAAAATGTACTGTCTCGGGAACAATAATAAAGATCTCAAGAATGGCATCTTAATTGTTCTGAATAAATGGAATTTTAAAAAATCAAAATAAAGATTATAACAGTTTGGGAACAACGTCTTAAAAGAAAAATTACATTTTAAACAAAACAAACCACTATTTACAGGAATATAATAAATGTACTCGCTTGACGATATATGTTGATTATTGCTTTAAAGTTTTTTTTTAACAAACTGTGCAGTTACCAATGCATAGTTTGTCGAAGGAAAAAATGGGGAGAAGAGAAAAAAAAAGAAAACTACAATGTATATGAATATAGTCAGTAGCAAATACAAATGTGCACCGACTTGTCCATCCCGAATTATTCAAACAAATATGCACGCATTATACATAATTCAATCACACGACCCTTTTAAAAAAATATCTATCGACATAGTTTATAAACATCTTTGCATAATTTAAGAGATAATAAAAACATCAACAAATGAAACAAAAAATGATGATAGTAAAATAACTTTTTAAAGATCAGATATCTTGATAAAAAAATTTATTTCAAACCTTCCGAGATCATCCGCAAACCCTCAACCAACTAAAACTACTGAAAACTCACATCATACCTAATCTCAACTAATAAACTTAATTTACAGTGCTGTCCAGTTACTATCATAGTATCAACATTAAAACAACACAATACTATTTCCATTTGGCTACTACCTACAACAGGAGACAATACTTTTAACTTTTTTAAAAAAAATTTAAATGCCAAAAAAAAAAAAAGTTTGGAAACTAGAATTGCCTAATGTATCCAGTTGACTGGTACCCATTGCTGTTTCGTGGTCATGTCATTTAAAGATTTCCTGAGCTGACGGTATGTTTCTTCAAAGTTGTCGTTGACTATAATCTCATCAAAGTAGCTTCCATACGTGCGCTCTATCTCTGCACTTTCTTTCACTGTTACGATGAAATCATCTTCCTACGAAGTACAAGGGAGGAAATATTAGGATCAAAGTACCGATTTTTATGAACTATTTTTTTATGATAATCCCTGTGAGAATGAGATGTTTATCACTTAATCTTCATGGGATGAGAACCTATAACTACAGCATCTATATTTGGCAACTTCTTGTTGATCGAGTCTACAACCGAAGCGCTGTAGAGCCGCCACCCCTCCACCCCCCCCCCCAGTTCATTTGGTTTGTTTTCTTTAAAAACTTTACAACTTCTCAAATTAAGGCATCAAAATTTTTTTCAAAAGTGAAAATTGACAGATAAAAAATATGGTTATAAATGTCGCTCTGCCTAATGACAGACTACAATTTCACCACTGGTTTGTTCCACTAAAAAAGAAAAAGACATAATAAAGTTAATTTTTGAAGTAACCAGCAGGTGGTCACAATTTATAGATAAACCCCCATGGGCCACTGAAGTGTTGTAGATTTCATAATTTGTCCACCATCAAACACAATCAAGAGAAACAAATCTTCACTTACACTCTTCAACTCTACAGCTCCCTTCATCTGCAGAAAAATAAAAAATAAAAATCTAATGATTACTCAGTTAAATTATTATGATTCATTTAAAAATCAAGAAAAAAATGTATTAAAATTTAGAGCTAAATAAAAAAAAAAGTGTAAAGCTAGACAGAAGTGATGAAATGATTTCTGAAAATACACAAGAACAAATAGAAAAAAAAACTTGTCGGATGTAACTTAAAGAAATGATTTTATGGAAATACTGATGGTGTGTATTAAATAAAAATATAACATATAGGGTGATCACAATTAAAATGAACCCATACACATTTGAATAACTCTTACAAAAGCCAGGCAAGGGGCTGTCCATTATTTATGTCAACAAATTTTTGACGATTTTTACCTCCCCCCCCTCCCCCTTGCCAACAACTTGTCAAACTTCCAGAGACCCCCCCCCTCTATAAAATTACATCAACATTTGATTACCCCCCCCCCCCCCCAAAAGGTGGCTTCCAAAATGTTTATGTGGCAAAATTAGTAGGAATATAGTTAGTTTAATTAAAATACTGAATTTTAGGCGAGTGTGTAACACAGGACTACAGACGCTGCTTAATTTTACCTTTATTAAGTAATTATATTAAATTTTAAAAAAAGTAACATTGTTGACGTCAACTTTTCTTGACCCCCCCCTCCCCCTTGCCAACAATTGTCAAAAATTTTCTGACCCCCCCCCTCCCCCCTATTTTGTTGATGTAATTAATGGACAGCCCCCAATTTGTACTAGGTTAGTTTATCTAGAGTTATAGAAACAATATGGAATATATTTCAAAAATTTGTAAAAAACATATTTTAGGGTTATTAATGTTTAGCTACTACTGTTAATGGCAGTGCTTGACCGTCAATCCTGAGGGTCCCAGGTTCCCATCCTGGTTGAGGACCATGTGGATTTTTCCAGGTCATGTAAAATTGGTTGCGCTCCTTCACCCCCCCCCCTGCAAAAGCCACCCTGCTTGACCTGACTTTATTTGAGTAAAGCTGACCGTGACATTGTGCCAGCCATACAACCCCTTTATAGGCTGTGTCTACAAAAGCTGATGCATTCCACCCTTCACCCACACTTCATCTGCCCAGAAGGCCCCCCCCCAAGGGCTTAAGGAACTCTACTTTTACAGCAGTAAACAAAATACAAATGCTCATGACTTACTCTGCCACCTCGCCGACCCTCTTCATACATCACTTTAAGTGCCTCCACACTGGGGGCAGCAATAAATACTATGTAGGGCATGAACTCCTGATTTTTAAGTATCTTCAGAGCCTAAAAATGAAAATTAAAAATCTCCACGTCACATGAAAACCGATATTATTCCATCAAAAATTAAATGACAATAAAAAAAAAAAAAAGAGCTAAAATAAAATAGCATTAGTTGAGGGGGGTATCAAAACAACTTACATTGGGGCTGACGTCTAAGACGCACATTTTGCCAGATTTAACCACATCCCAGCATGAGTCTATTCTCGTACCGTAAAGGTTAAAGTTGAATTCTCCCCACTCGATGTATTTGTTATCCAGGATGTCTTGCTCCATGGTTTCCCGATCAGTGAAGTAATAGCCCTGGCCATCAATTTCTTTCTCTCTCGGAGCTCTAGACGTATCTGAACAAACAAAAGATAAATTATTTGTAAATACTGTACACACTAAATACATACACAATTTCTCAAGTTTTTTATGACCACTTGTAGATCTCCTTTTCTTTTCCCACAATACTTATTGCAACACTTCCTCTGTTCAAAATCTAAGCACCACATCTAAAGATACTGTGTGATGCAATGCACTGTTTTGACATACAAAGTTTATATAATTCACAAGTTTGTAAAATGAGAGAGAAAGTTGCCTAAGGATTGAAGAGATAGGTCAAAAAGATTTAAAATGCTTCAATAACTCTATCCTGATTTTTAATGAAATAATTAGCAACAGGCATTCTTATAGTAAACATAGAGTGGTATGCCAAGTTCTGTGACCGGTTTAATGTTGCAGATTTCTATGTTGCATAATCAACCGTACATACATAGATTTATTTATACATATACATTTTTATATTGATTCCTTGGATTTTTTTTTCTCTAGGACTAGCTATTCGTGATTATAAAGCAGAAAAGATTATTTTTTTTAGCACCCTTCATTTTTTCAAATAAATACTAACTTTGTCTTGACTTCGCATGCATAAATGTTTTCGATAAGCCTTTAAGATTTAATTTATGACATAAACAGAAATGATTTTACATTTGGGACCATCAATATAAAGAGAAAAACAGAAATGTCAGTGAATAGACTAGTACTGTGAAATGCCTCTATGATGAATGCTAAAATAATCAAATTTTCATAATTACACCATTTTGGTAGTCAAAGTCCCTCAGGTTTTTTTAATGTTTGTTAAAATAATACCATAAGTTGTAAAATGAATATTGAAATTTAGTGTATTGAATAAAAATAGTATTTTTGCCCAAATTTAATAAAATTTATTACTGTATCATAATATAATCATATAATATTTCTTATTAAGTAATTAGATTATTAAGACCATGTGGCTGTCATTTTCTATACATTTTCTATACATGTCTGAGATTGTTAATGATGTGCATGCCCCCCCCTCCCAAGTATACATGTATGATGTAATTATATGTAGACAAAAGGTCTCAAATGAATCTCTAACTCATTAGCAAATTGTATTTTTTAACAGATTTTTTAGCATTGACTCTTTGTTTCTGAAATATTGCACACAGTTAGAGTAAATAAAATATGGACTCTCAGAATAAAATTGGATTATGAATATTCACAGTAATACCCAATACCCAAATAAAAAATATTGTTACACAACAAAATTTGATTGTACTAAGTATGTAGTTATTGAATATTGGTTTTCGTACTTACAGGCCCACATGAGATTTATAAAGGGGAATCTCATTATTTAGCATTTTTTTTATATTTTTAACTTAATTGCACTGAATGGGTTCAGCACTAATCGTGAAATTGTTTTAAGCAGCCCAATCTCTGTCATCTTTTATTCCACCGCCTGATTAAGGTAAACCTACGTGCAATTGCTGTGCCAAATCTTCTGGGGTCATCTTTGATTAGTCTCTCTTTTAATGATCGACGGCCAACACCTTTTGCACCGACAAGTACCAAAAATGGGCGTTCGAATGGCGCCATGCGTCGAACTTCTTCATAGACCATGACGTCAGCCCTGTCAAACTCTGTAAATTGAAGGAGATCAATAAAAAAAAAATATCAAAAATTGGTTGATACATGTTAGCGAGTTTATGAAAATCTGAATTTTAAATAATATATGTCTAATAGAAACATCAACAATATTAATTTCATGTGATTGCTTACATTTACTATATTATTAAATGGCTGGCTCATTTAAAGAATTTTATCAAGATGGATGGCAACAAAAATTTTAAGATAAAAAAAAGCGACAAATAAGCAAAACATTTCTAATGAATGAGCCACATCAAAAATTGTAGAATAATCAATTTGATACACAAAAAACTGAATGATTAAAGTAAAATGAAAACTTCACCTTTGTTGTCTTTGGAACTATATTTTACTGTCTTCTTTTTTCTTTTGGTCAAACCACAGACTACAAAAAAACATATTGAAGCATTATTCGGTGCATGTTATCTCAACAAAAACACAAAAAATATTTTTTCAAAGTTTTAATATATAATATTGACATACCCCAAAACCAGATATTTTTACAATGAATAAAAGTTTGTTTTTTTTTTTTAAAAAGTCAAACATTATCTTACACAGACTGGTCTTGGAGTGATCCAAGTCAGGATTTACAAAAGATTTTCTTTTTTCTTCTAAAGCTTGAGATGGAATAAGTCCCACTGGGCCATCAGGCAGCTCAGCTAGTCGAGCCTGGAAAATTAATAAATAATTTTCAAATATAATTCTACAATTGGGTTATTCAGTTTGTTTGAAATCAAATGGAAGCAACAAATGAAACGACAACTCTAAAAATAAGATTCAAGACTAAACCTTGTTCAACAATGTTTTTGGTATTTAGTCAGATTTCACATTTCTCTTATTTCTCATAAATTTTCTAAAGTTACAGATACATTATTCATGCAGCTTAGGTTTATATGCTTATAGTACAATATTATTGCGTTTGAACAGAGGTTCTAAAAGTGTGTATTGTTGATGCATACCATACTTTAGATAGATCTGACTGTAGTTTAGTTTAAAATTACATTACATTATGAGCTGATATGAAAAGAAAAATTTTTGTAATCAGGCAACTGAAAAGTTAAAACAATCGACTGATCGAAAAAAATTTCAAACCTGCCACCAGTTTGTGTCGTCAGTGTAAACGATCTCTAGAATGTCACCGTCATTAAATGGTAGTCCAGCCTCTTTGCAAGGCAATAAACGATCTTTCATGGGATCCCAACTGAAATGTGCTTTCATGTAGACCTGTTGGTCAGGAAAAAAAAATACATTTGTGAATCTGGTGTATAAAATATACCTATAATTTCATTTTGAAATACAAAAAAATACATTTTCTTTTGTTGTTTTAAAAAATTATCAAACAAGAGTAAAAACGTACAGGTTCAGATTTATTCTGGTGAACAAATGATGGAGTGATTTTTAACGTTATATCTGGGTCAGAGTCTATGATCAGATCCATCATCTGCTCCGGGGTAGACACAGGAAATCCATTCACTTCACGGATAATGTCACCAACATGTAGCATTCCTGCAAAATAATTATAAGAAATGAAATGAAACACAAACAGTGATAAAAAATACAGAAAGGATAAATTTTATAAAAAAAAAAAAAAAAAAAATAATTCTCATTTTACTAAATTGGTTTGAAATAAAAAGAAAACATTTTCATTTCAGCTTTCTGCTGTTATATTAATACATGTATGATAAGATTTAAAGAAAAAGTTACATCTTGATAAAAGCATTGATTGTAAAAATCTATAGCTGTTATGCTTAATTTGGATAGTGTGTATCGGTTTATTTTGTTACTTTATTGTTACTATTTATGTAGAGTATTTAATGCTAGAAGACTCCCAACAGAAATATCTACAGGATATGTATTTACCATCTTTCAAAGTGGATAACCCAATGCAAAACTTTATTTAGCGCAGTGGTTCCAAAATAAGTTTTTCCATGAACAGTTTTATAAAGAAAACACTCATTGCCCCAATGTATTTTTACTAGTTCATATTTAAAATATATGTTTCAAATGTTTAAGTCTTGTAGATTTAAATAGCAGTTTCCAGCATAAAATGTTTTTTGAACCAAGTTGGCATCTTATAAATTAGAGGAGCTACAAGAAAGGAAAAACTGTCAGTAAACAAACCTTGTTTATCAACAATGCTGCCCTGTAGAATCCTTGCTATCTGAAGTTCATTCATTTCATCTAATTTGACAGTGATTCCCTTCATTGATAGAGACAAAAAGATTCATTGAAATATATGTATTGACTGCTCTTACAGAAGTGTAGTAAGCTGATACCAGCAGCCAGAATCAAAGCTGAGTGTATTGCTTTAGTCAGTCAGCGCCAGAGGCATCACACAAATGTTAAAAGAAAAGATTTCTTTCAACATGGACATAAATTTTACCAGTATAAAATCTTACAAAAATGTCAAATTCTTTTAGATATTACTATATAGCTTAAATTGAAATAAAGTTTATTTAAAGAGAACAAATTTTCCAGTGAAAGTATAGCTTTGTTTTTTTTTTCTCAACTAACAATTACACAATTCCAGAATTATAGTAAAGACCAGTGCTTCATAAAGCCTGGTGCACACACCCCAGAGGGTATGCAAAGAGCTTGGCTGCACCGGGCTGAGAAAATGCACGGCTAAAGCAAAACAATAAAATGGGGGGGGGGGGGGGACCATGACCAAGTTTGTCTGGCGAGTTTGTTTTTTACTTGAGGTACACAGTCATATGGTAATAAAAAAAAGAGGGTACGCAGATGTCAAAAGTTTGGGAAACACTGATATAGATCATGAGTGGCAATCCATGAGGTTGTTGAGAGCACCATCTTCAGTTTTTATGTATAACAGAAAGAAATTTTTTTTTACAGATCCACACCGTAGTCAATTGATCAACAAAATTAAAAGAAAATAAGCATAAAAAAAAAATTGGCTCATTAGGATCTCCGTAAAACTCGCCAAAGAGCCATATTTGGTCGCTAGTGGCCAAAGATGTTCACATATTCCAGACATTTTAATCAACTAATAATGATAAAAAAACTGAGTTAAAATAATCCTGACACCTAATGTCAACCGTAAATACTCTCTAAATGTGTGATTTGCATAGTAAAACCTAATTCTGTTTGTCATATAACTTTAAAGAGATCTTTCTTCACTGCTCTATTCCTAAAAAGATCTTACCAGCGGTTCAGTCTGTGATTTTCGGATGTTCACAAAACGAACTTGTTCACTGGTGGTGTTGAACACTGGGGGCAGCAGAGAAAGCAGCTGGGGCCCCTTGGTCACTACCTGGCTCTTGTCAATATCACCTTCAAAGTTTTTGTTCACTACATCATCATGAACAACCAGAAGAGCCTAAAACAGAGACAACAAATAAAACTACATAAAACACTAAGTCAACTTTTTTTTAAAACAAAGGATTTAATTCTATTTCATACACAAGTGGAATGTTTAACAAAAAGTAAAATTACACAGAATACTGACACATGTCAATTCAATGGTCAATTTATAAGAAGGTATTGCAGTATTATCTTCAGTCAATCTGATCTCATAAGAAACACTTAGAATATTGTGCTCAGTTTTCTTAGAAGTCACACACATCATGACAGTGGACTTTTTGTGCAGATTATTAAAAAATGACAGGTCAAAGGAAAACTGAAAAAACGAGCAGCTGTGATACTTTTACTAGTGCTGCTAAACTTTTGTAGTTGTATTAATTGTAATTAAGAATTTTAAAAATATCATAACTTTTTTTTTTTGGTATCAGATCAGGAGATTTTATTAACCTAGTTTCCGATTCCAAAAACAATCTCTGGAGTCTTTTTGTTTAAAATATATAAATCTTTTGTCGCTAGGTGTTGTGGATAAATATTTCTTAAATTTACTTAACAGAATAACTGAAATCTATGATTTCCATATGCCTAAAACATAGTTTCAGTTTGCTTAAAAATTAGAATCTACAAATCTGAAAATTTTAACCGAATGTGAAATTAAAAAAGAATGTCTAAAAATAAGTATCTTTAATGTAGAATATTTTGAGTCGATTAAGTAAAGATGTTATTTTCCTACTTAATTTATCCACTTAACCCTATTGGTTTTTTTTTTACGTAGGATTAAGTTAAAATACTTTAATGAGAGAATGTTATCTTACTCTGAAATGTGGCGTGCTTAAAATATCACGAAGTTCTGCAGCATCTTCATTCCTATCAGCTGCCTCTTCCAAGTCATCCAGCAGCTCTCTAGCTGCTGATATGGCATCTCTTTCCTTGGCAGGAGGCATCATAACTTCCAAGTCCTCATGAATCTGTAACAGGAAATTTTATAGCAATATCTTTTTAAAAAAGAACAAAAATCAGGGTAAAAGTTCTGTAAAGTATAAAAAAAAATGTGCTGCTTGTTAGTGAATTATATTAAAAAATTGCCTTTTTAAAGAAACCTCAGAAAAAGTAGTAAGTAAGAAAAACAAAATGTCTTTTCTCACAAATTTAGTTTTTTTTTATTTTAAATCTTTTAAATGCTTTAGACAATTTATAAATCTAAACTGTTTTCTCTTTGTGCTAGCCAACACTGAATGAAAAAGGATGTATGGCAAATACACAAAAAACCATGCCAAACTTTGAACCCCAGAAAATTTCCCTGGCACACAAAAAGATTTTAAAAAGCAACAAAAATAAATATTATGTTATAAATACCACTATAAAACCATGCTGTATTGGAATGCCAAAAAAATATATTATTTTACTTTGCAATTTTATTGACATGCAAAACAAAAAATTCATTTTAATTTGCTGTATTTGGCATTTTGATACATTCAGGTTTAACATCCCTGAAAAAAAAAGCATGCATCAGCCTGAGTGAAATATTTAATCAGAAAAGAACATGAAGGATGAGATGAACTTTTTCTTTATTCTGAGGTTAATAGATAAGAAATACTAACATCAACCACTTTGAAAAACGAAGGATCTGTAAAAATGTGCTTAAGAAAGCCAATCTCCGAAGGCTGAGCCCCAAAGTCATACAGCTCATCTAGCTGATCTGCCAGGAACTCAATGGCCTCTGAAACATAATCATGTAAATATTAAGAGTTAAATAGAATCCATATCAAAAGAATATAACATGTAAATAGTAAGAGTTAATAGAATCCATATCAAAAGGAAAAACTAACTCAAAAAAGTTGTTTTTATAAATAAATACAAAAATTAAATTCTGACAACATGAAAATTCAAATCAATAAATAACAGTAAGTTGTTTAGGAAAAAAAAAAAGCAAACTGATTTTATATTTTAAACTCAATAGTTAATTGGTATCAATAATTTTTTTAATCTATAAAACTCAATACAAAAAGGAAACTAAATCATAAAAAACAAAAATAAACAACTAATATCTAATTAAAACAGTATGCAAACATTACCCTTGGCACTTATTGCCTCAGATGTTGCTGTAGGCATGGTTGCGGCTGACTGTGCTCTCTTCTAATATATCTTAAATATGAAAATAATAACAAATTTAATAATATTCAATGTACTATGTTTTATATAACAATTTGAAATAGGTTAATTTGTATATTTAAATGTACATATGAGAAAAAAAATCTCAAAATACTAAGATACTTTTCAATGAAACAAAAAAGATAAATAGTCTTAGATATAATCAAACATTAAACAACAAACTCAACTTTCCCTACCCTGAGCCGCATGTTGCGGATAGCTACCTTCACTTTTGGACTATAAGCCCCATTTTGCACTGAACCACACCGATCCCATTTAGAAATAAATCTCTAATCAAACATTTGTAATTTAAAGCAAATTTCTAGTTGTTATAACAAAGATATATGGGTCAATGTTACTAGTACTATAATAAGCATTAAAGCATGTAGTTATATAAACATTTTACAAGTGCCATTGTCATCACATTTTTAGATTTTTACTAATGTTTTTTACTTATAAATTTGAAATACAGTCATTATCTAGTTAATATTGATGGGGGTTCCGTTAGTAAATATGAGCTTAGAAATCTCAGGGTCACAGTGAAGAAAGTGATGAGGTAAGGAAAGAGTTAAAAATAAAAAGTTATCACTGTGAAGTGTTTACCAAATGACTTTTGCTACATTTATAAAATTTAAAAAACTGAAAAAATGTTAAAAAAGATGGAAAATATGTTAAATGGGTATTGCAGAATCAATGTGATACATTGAATGAAATCATGCATACATATTTAATTTAAAAAAATATTTATAATGAATGATTTGGATGCTACACAGTTTTATTTCAATTCTTTTTATATTCTGATTTTTTCTGACGGTAAGAGTGGTGTGCTATTAAATTACTACTCTGAATGCAATATTAATTCAATTATCACATATTTTAATAGGCTATAGTAAAGTGGAAATCCAGTTTTTATAACTACGGCTATTTACATCTGCTAATAACTTGATAAAAAAAATGAAATCTGCATATAAAATGTTTTTGCAAATAAAAAATATTCAGAAGATTGGTCTGTGGCCTAGCTCTAGGTATGTTGTAAACAATAACATAGAGATGTAGACTACACCCAACCTTGGATTTCTTATCAAATATTTATATTACTGTATAACTATAATAGTATTAGTACAATAGTACAATAGTGCATAAGTGAAAAACTGCTAAAATATTACTAGACTTAAAGCCCTTCACATTCAGTTCATGTTGGAGTCTTGGACAAGGAAAGTTTACAAATCAGAGGAAAGAAATCTGTAGGAAAACCTACTGAGTAGGCTACAGACATCTATAAAAAAAATGTCTCTGTAATTTATCATAAATGTGCACATATACAAGCTGAACATATGGCTATGAAGGTATGTGACATGAAAATTTCAAATAATGTAATCTGAATCATTCTGAATGTATTGTATATCATTTGAAAGAGAGAACAAGAGCTTTTCATTAGTATTAAAAAAAAAATTAATTCAGACAATTCTTGAAAAAGTTACACAAGTTCTAGTTACTGAATTCTGTTACTGTTGACAATGAAGAAAAACTGGGTCTAAATATTTCATATTGTGATACATAATCTTATAAAGTATACAGTTTTGTCAAATCTAAACCAATTTTACTGAACAAATTATAAAACCAAAGGTAAGTGAAGAACAACAAAATGATATACACCTAAAGTAAAAAAATAAAAATAAATAAAACTATTCTTTCTTTGGCGAGATTTTGGGGCTCACATTGGTTTTATATCAAGTTATTAACGAGAGCATTTAATTATTTGAAGGCAAATATTAAATGCGGAAGTGTCATTTGTTTACAAGACATACGAAACACGGTTCGCGGTATAATACGTTTTGGAATAAGAAACAACGAGATCAAAAGGCTTTTCTGCAAGAGATAACCTATGGTGAAATTGTTATAATGAGCTTTAAACTGCATGCAACTATTTTTACTTTGATAAATTATGGGGAACTTCGTACAACTTTTTTTCTTGCACTCACCTGAGTTAATTGTTTACCTTCGCGTCTTCTAAGTTTACCTGCAGTCACGTGACGGGAAACGGTTTTAGCAGCTAAAAACATAAACTTACATCTGATAGTTTGACACAGAACAATAACAAAAAATTATCAGAATTTTTTTTTAATTATTTTTCAAAGTCAGAAAAAAACTACATTTTACTGATTTAAAATCATCTTTTTTTCAAACAGAAACAATAGACTAAAAGTAACAAGTATTGACTCATTTTTATTAATGCGAATCAATGCGTACTTTTACCTACCTCATGTCATCATTTATTCTACTTCTCTATTTTGGGGGCCCAAGGGGGGGTCTTTTGTCAAAAGTATTACTGGGGCCCCCAAAGCATCAGATATGACAGGAATCTGTTCTGGTGAGGGGCTCTCAGCGGTTACCTAGTTTATCTATCACTAAGAACGGCCCTGTTTTAGGCCCTCATGGCCAAGGGCCCCCAATTAGGCTATCTTTTCAAAGTCTCTGCAAGTGATCCCCCCCCCCCAAATCTAAGAAATGTCCTTGTTGGTCAGAGGAATTCCTATCGTCAGACTGCAGCCCTGCGGACTATGACAACGTGACAGATTTAGCTCGCTTGTATTCAACCATAAGCAGGCGACCCAGTCCCGTTGCCAGGGGGGGGCACTGGAGGCCGTGCCCCCCCCCCGCTAAGTGTGGAGTGCCCCTCCCCCGCTTAAAAAGAAGAAAAAGAGGAAAAAATAAAGAAAAAGTAACTAAACTGAGAAGGTACCCCCTTGCTGTGTATTGGTGCCCCCCCCCCCTTCTTACTTTGACCTGGCTACGGGCCTGAGGCGACCATTTAGTGTTGAGTTCCATGTGTCTGAGTTCGAAACTATACGCAAAAAAAATTAATATATATATAATAGCGATTTGGGCTCTGCGTTAAATCGAAAGTAAAGAATTAATACAACAGTATTCCAGTTTAAAATACAATCATGAAAAAAAAAAATCGGATCTGCCCGAAACCAAAAAATAACCTAGCCTACCTCCGATCAAGTCTAAGGGGATATAACTCTATGCAACGGTTTTTGCAGGGTACAGCTAGTAAAATAATAATGCCAATGGCATGACAATCTTAAGTAATGATAAGCACTGGTCAACTACACAAGTTTCATTTGTTGGTATCTTGACACGATTTTCCGCCGGTCCTTTTTAACTTTATAGTATTTTAAACTATTGACTATAAATACTTTAGCAAGCGCGATCTTTATTCTTATCCTATATAGGTCAATGGGTTTTTAAACTTTTGCGATTCGCCTGACTAGAAAAAAAATATTAAAACAAAAAAGATAATTTTTATATTCTTGATGTAGTAATTCTAAATTTTTTTTTTTGGCGCCCCACTTCACACCCACTCACTACCCACATTGTGGGAACCACCGCTATACTATAGGGCCCTGAAACATCAGGGGCACACGAATGTATTAAACAATCTATTTTCAAATACGATGATACCGTTTTTAACGTTAATCGTGTTTTCCCCGTTGCCTTATAGATGCGAACAGGGCAATGACAGTGCCCCGAATCTAAGGATTTAGGGGCCCGGCGGACTTGGCCTCTTTGAGGGCCCCTGCATTTTGACATTCGACACCATGACATGAGATAATGTACTTCATATTTAATGTAAAAAAAATTTGGGCCCCCTCAAGCTGGGGCCCGGGGGACTTTCGAGTTTGGACTCCCCCTTTCCCCCACCACCCCCGTAGCGTGAAAATTCTACAGGAGGGGCCAGGCATTCTACAGCAGGGGCCATGCAATAGCGGGGGGGGGGGCAGATAATACATTTTACTAAGTAGAACAAATAAGCAGGGGGGCCAGGCCCATTGCCCCCCCGCACGCTACGGGCCTGCCCCCACCCTAGGTACGTCTCTGGCCCATGACAATCATAAAGAGCTCCAGCATAATTCAGCGGGCTGGTTATATTATAAAATATTACTATAGTCTGGCATAAGTTATATAAGACTTATATATAATACGCCCATTTGATTTTTTTTTTTAGAGATGCTTTTAGCTAGAAGCAAGATTAACGTGAAATATAGTTACACTGTAAGCAATAATATCTTTGATTGTATCAAGGACTACATTAATAATTTGCTACATTACTCTCGTAGCTGTCAATTGATTTGCCCGACAGATATTTGACAGTTGTTTTGTTTTTCATCACGAGATAAATATGTCACATTATTTGTCTAGCACTAACAACTATCTCCATTAGGGGCTGTAGCTCAAGTGGTAGAGCGCTCGCTTAGCATGTGAGAGGTACAGGGATCGATACCCTGCTGCTCCATAATTTTTTTTTTTTAATTTCACTTTGAATCAGACTTTCATTCATAAAAACTATGTCCCTTTCTTTCCATAAAATATTAAAACTTGTAGTCGACTTTAATTCTATATCTTTGTCTTTGTGTGAGAGGACTTGTATTTCATCTGCGCCTGGTGTCTCTAATGACCCCCAACGTCCGCTTAGTTTTAGGCCTATATTCTTTTTTTGTAATTTAAAATAATTCAAAGCCGTATTTAATTTTTTAAAATAAATAAAAATATCTCCGATTATTAACAGCAAATGACTTTATAAGGCTTCGAAAAAAATTAATGCCAAATATAAACATATCTCCGATTATTAACAGACACTGCGTACTTTTTATTATTAATTATTTTACTGAAATTGTTGGTATACTTGCAATTATATCAATTATTTATTCTTCTATTGTCGTTGTAAATTTATTTATATATTTTGCCCAACCCTAGTGACTCCACTGTTTATAGTCCTTGACAAATGATTGCATTCCTTGCAGCCTGGTACCTGTAATAACAATATTTGTGAATACAGTATTTGTTAATATAATATTTGTAAATAAAGTATTTTTGAATACAGTATTATCTCTAGATAGAAACAACCAGGGGTCGGCACAGTGAGGCTCGAGAGCCGCATGTGACTCTTTGGCTCCTTAAGTGCGGCTCTGGTTTTAGTTTTATTTAGTGTACTACTTATTTAGTGTGATAAAATTTAGTGTAATAAAAGTTTACTAAACAAGCAGATTTGGCTCCCAATTTTTATTTAAATTGTTGGTAATGTTCATATTTGGCTATTTGGCTGATAAGTTTGCCGACCATTGGACTAAACTAATAAAACATTAAATAAGAAGAAATATTTTTTTTTTATTGGCAGTGGAAGGGGGGGGGGTCCCATAATTGTGGCATGATTATTAAAATTCTTATTAGAAAGATTAATGAAGTACTCAGTTCATTGTCCTTAATTTTAGTATTACTATTAAACGGCCTTTGTTAGTTGCTGGCCTTTGTTAGTTGCTGGCCTTTGTTAGTTGCTGGTCTCAATGATGGATGACTTTAATCAGGTCTCAGGAGCGAACTAATGTTGGGGCACCGGGCACAGAAGACACATTTCGGACCTCAATAATAATTTAAAAAAAAAAAACAAGTGGTACGGATGGCCGAGTGGTGTAGATGCTTGACTGTCGACCTGAGAGTCCTTGGCTCAATCCTCGATTAGAACTAATGGAATGTTTCCAGGTCCTGGTGAAAGTTGGCTAGCCAGACAAGTCCGCAAAGCTTTAAATTGGTGCCTGGCTTAAGGCGGGTGGGCATTGTGTTAACCACACAATTCCTTTTATATCCCGAGGTTACAGAATCAGATGTGTTCTTCACTTCATCTGCCCCGATGGCCCCTTTAGAGATATGGGAACTTTACTTTACTAAAGGATATAAAACTAGTAATGTGGGCCCATTACACACCTATGCTCGGGTGCGCGCACGTTGAGCCCACCTTGAAAACCGCCATTATATGTATCATTTTGGTTCTTGGCTGAAAGCATTGAGGATTCTCTAGTCCTGCACCCGAGAATATGGTCATGTCAGAGGCAGTCAGACCAAACCACGGTTAGGCCACTGCTGTAGGCAACTAATGAAAGAACAACATGTGGCACAACAACTTGTAGTAAAATTCTAAAAATACTTTCCACGTTTGGGTTGGCTCTGGATTACATCTGTGTACCAAAGAACCAAAAAAAAAAAAAGGAAAAAAAGTTAAACATTTGTTTTTGTTTTGTTTATGCAAGTTAAACATTTGTAAAAATATATATATATATATATATATATATATATATATATATATATATATATATATATAGGCGACCACGTCATTACCGACGAGTGTTGGTTTATTTGTTTACTAAAAACGTGTGGGCGGATCGCACCGCAGCATTCTCTACGCAGCAGCGCAACAAACAAGGGGAAATAACCAACGTCAACTGACCCGACCCATTCGTGATGGGTGGGGGGTGGGGAAGCTTGGAGACCTATGTGTTAAAATTATCTTAATTCTTTTTTGCGGACATTTTCAGTGGCCCCCACCACCCCCCCCCCCCGTCCTCCCCCGATACTGAAAAGTTTTGTTTATAAAATCCGAACATGTAGGTTTTTGCGGTCATGATTGAAGAAAAGAAAAGGGGGTAGGGGATGCATTCGTTAAAAATAAGAGGGAGTAGAAAATATAATACCCGTGGGAATAGTATTTGGGATTGGGGGGAGGTTGAGTGAATGGGGTGGGAGAGGCTTGTTTAAGCATGACAGTTATATCAAATGCCTGGCTATAAAACGTCACTTTTTTTTTTTGTAATTTTTATTTCGGTTAAAATTAACACACTTTTGTGACCTACAGATATTACGATGCTCCATTGTCATATTATTATGCAACGGCGTACTCGTTTTATGGTTGACAGGAACGGTTCCACCAAGCAGTAACGTACGAAAAAGGGGCGCCCGAGCCAGGTAGGGGCGCCAACACATGATTGTGATTTATATTTTCTTTTTTGCACGTGGGCGCCACATTATCTAACTACGGGTCTGCGCCCAGGCAGTGCCGTAGCGAGCTTAATGTTATATGTAAAATATACCATTTGGCGCCCCTTTGTGAGTAGCGCCCGGGGCATGATGCCCCCCTTGCCCACCCCTCGCTACGCATCTGCGCCTAGGGCACCATTTAACCAAAAGGTTTCATGTTGACTAAAACTAAATTGATTTATAATGCCTTTACACACAAAGCCTTTTTTTTTTTTAAGGAGGCAAGATACCTAAAGTATTCCATCACGACTGTGTTCCATTAAAAAAATTAGGGGAAATCCACTGTGGGTTTGCACTTTAAAGAATGAAACACCTTCTTCCTGTTTAATTATAAGTCGTTCACATCGGCGTAGTAAATAGTCTTTGACATGGGGGTGAGAATGAAAACAACGGGACTTCTGCAGGTACATTCACTTCCCTTTAAATAAACAGGGAACCACGTGACGTCCCTAGACGCGTCATTAAAAAAAAAAAAGAGCGCGCCGTCTGGCGAATCTTCTGCTCGGTTCGAGCGAAGTTTCAAAATTGTTGTCTTTGCTTACTGGATTCTGATCCACTATTTCTGAAATTTGGATACCGTCCTGTTTTTGGAGAATGAGACACGCAACAATTATATTCATTTCACTGATAGTAAGACAATTTTAAATTTTAAATTTATTAACCAAGTAATTATTCTTCATGTTAAATAATCAAACCTCAAGAGTTTACGTTGCTTTGAATTATCACATATTTCGTTTTTCGTCGATTCTTTTAACAAACAATTTGTCAGTTTTCGCGAATTCATTAATTGTATTATGCAAGTTATTATAAAGCAGTGGTTCCCAAAGTGTTTCCATTGGGGTACGCGAATAATTTGTCAGGGGTACGCGCTGCACCGAACTGAGAACTTCGGGAAAACATGAAAACAATGACATGAGAGGAAACAATGTAATGAGGGGAACAATGAAATGAGGGAAACAATGAAATGAGGTGAAACCATGACAGTAAAAATATTTTTTTTTTACTAGGTGTATTCAGTAGTATGAAAATAACTAAAAAGTTTGGGAATCACTTTTTTATCGCTATAAATCAACGAGGATAAATGGAACCATAACCCATATCACGCAGAACACTTACTTAGCTCATGAGCTCTTAGCCAAAGCGCCAGAGAGTGCGTATGTCTGTCTGCTACATTAGTCTGAAACACCTCTAATGCCCTTGCGGTGCTATTGTATGTGGGAGGGTGTGGGAGGTATGGGGTCAAATTAGCAATGTAAGAACAGCATAGAAGGCTGTGCTGCTCAAATTAGCAACGTAAGAACAGCAAAGAAGGCTGTAATGCTCAAATTAGCAATGTAAGAACAGCATAGAAGACTGTACTGCTCAAATTAGCAACGTAAGAACAGCAAAGACGGCTGTGCTGCTCAAATTAGCAACGTAAGAACAGCATAGAAGACTGTACTGCTCAAATTAGCAACGTAAGAACAGCAAAGACGGCTGTGCTGCTCAAATTAGCAACGTAAGAACAGCATAGAAGACTGTGCTGCTCAAATTAGCAACGTAAGAACAGCATAGAAAGCTGTGCTGCTGCACAGGGCGCCGAAATAGAAAAAAGGCGCCAAAAAAAATACTTGAACAAGGCGCGACAATAGCTATCTTCTGCTTTGGGTTAATAAAAACTTAATAGGTATCTCGATTTCACTGAGAGAAGCGTGAATCACCTAACTGTAACATTCAACCTGTGTGTTAACTTAGGTTCAACTTATAATTACTTGGACTTTTATTGAACAATACATATAATAAATGTGCATGCATAGGCAAATATTTTAAAAAATAAAATCAAATTAAACAATTTTCATCGACAGTAAGTCAAATGATTCATTTAAACACCCTCGCTGAGTGAGGTCTCAGGTGTCACCAGGTAAGACCTCATCCTCAACACCCCCCGCCCCACACACACAACGGCTAGCCAGTGTTCTTTATCTCTGGTGGGTCAGAGTTCTTTTGGAGTTCAACTTTACATATTTCCAGTGAAGATTGAAATTGTTTTTTAATACTTTTAATCAGGGCCGTTCTTACGTTTTGGGGGCCCTAGAGTAGTGTGCCTTTGGGGGGCCCAAGGGTAGTGTGCCTTTGGGGGTCCAAGGGGAGTGGGCCTATGGGGGCCCAAGGGTAGTGTGCCTTTGGGGGCCAAAGGGTAGTATTATTTGGGGGCCTAAGACTAGCGTGCTTTTGGGGGCCCAAGGTTAGTATTATTTGGGTGCGGTGCCCAAGAGTAGAGTGCCTTTGAGGGCCCAATGGTAGTATTATTTGGGGGCCCAAGGGCACTAGAGAAACATACTTTTAACCAGGGCCGTTCTTACGTTTTTGGGAGGCCCAAGAATAGTGTGCCTTTGGGGGGCCCAAGGGTAGTGTGCCTTTGGGAGTCCAAGGGTAGTGTGCCTTTGGGGGCCCAAGGGTAGTGTGCCTTTGGGGACCCAATGGTAGTGTGCATTTGGACTATTTTAGTCATTTGTAAATTTAAAAAAAATCTTCAATTTTATAACCAATTTCTTTTTTAAAATTTTTTTTTTATATTACCACCGACTGTGTCTCATCGCCATGAAATTTTCCTCCATTTTATTATCAGATTTCAATCCAAGACAGAACACTGTCACAGCTATGCAGTCGATCAGCTGATATCGTCTTCGCCATCGATATGTCTTACTCCATCCAGGGTCAAAACTTCCACGGCTACATCTTGCCTTTCGTTCAGGGCATCGTCTCTGGCTTCGACGTCGGCCCGGAGCCCCACCAGGTCCGTGTCGGCGCCATCACCTTCAGCGACGACTCTCGCCTTGCCTTTCACCTCGGCTCCTATGCGGGAAAATCCGATCTTCTCCGAGCGATATCGGACATCCGGTATCAAGGAGGGGAGACTTACACGTTCAGAGCCTTGAAGTTTGTCAGAGAGAACATGTTCGGCACTCAGAACGGGGGCCGTGCAGAGGCGGATCGTGTGCTGATCGTGCTGACGGACGGGAGGTCATACAACACAACCTGGACGCTGCTGGAAGCGGACAGATGCAGGCAACAGGGGATAACGATATTCGCTGTCGGAGTCGGCAGCGCGGATGAGCGAGAGCTGAGGGGTGTGGCGAGCTCTCCAGCCGAGAAGTTTATGTTTTATGTCTCAGACTTTCAAGCATTAGAGAGTATTAAAAACGTCATCACGGAGAATACCTGCGGAACTGATAGGCAGGTCAGTATAGTATTTTTTTTAATGGCTGATACAGAGGCGGATTTAAGGACGAGCCCGGGGTCCTAGCTTTCTAAGGGGCCCCACAAAACCTCAAATGATTATTTTTTTTTGCTTTGTTTGAATTAAAAACCTTTCTCCGGGCGCCACCTTAAATATAGTGGGGAGGAGGGGGGAATTTCACCCCCAGTCCAAAAACAAGGCTGTCAGTTCCTTAAGTGCAGAACATCAATAATGCCAACTATTTACTTTACAATTTTCATAACCATTACAGATGAATACATTTTTTAAAATCATTTCAATCGGTAGTTTTTTTTTCATATAACTTCAAAGCAAGCCAGTCCTGGACCCAACTGCTAATGTTGAAGTAATTGTTTTTTGTTTTGTTTTTTTTTTTTTTGGTTCAATAAACTGGGTACAGTAGTGTCCTCATGTGGTAGAGATTGTGGAGACACTCAAGTTGAAGCCCTGAAAAAAAGCGCTATTTGCGCTCGGCTTTAGTTTCGAACATGTTTTTTTTTTTTCTTATCATCGCATTGGTGCTTCTAATAAAACTTTAACAGTCCCACCTACAAGACCGATATTGTATGATAAAGATTACAAATAAAACTTCTTATATTTGAAAAGATATAGCAACATATTATCACTTTAACAATGAACACTTACAGTCAGGCCCGTAGCGTGCGGGGGGTGCTATAGGGGACAGGGCCGCTCCCTGCGTTTTGTCTGCCCCCCCCCTGCTTGTTTGCTCTACTTAGTAACATTTATTTTCTGCCCCTCCCCCCCCCCCGATATTGGCCTGGCCCCTGCTGTAGAATGCCTGGCCCCTGCTGTAGAATTTTCACGCCAATGAACACTCACAGTATTGTTTAGTGTGTTATATATTGTCCATAGTAAACTATCATTTCCTTTCATGTGGCATTACTTCAGTATAAAATTTCCGTTAATAGCACGGTGTCTTATGGGGGAAAAAAATATATATGGATGGTGAAGTCCACAAAGTATTTCTTAACAAATCAGAGACGAGGGCCTTGGCAGTAGTAGCCAGTGCGCACGTCCTGGGCCCTAATGTTAAACACAGAGCCGTAGCGAGTTATTGTGGCACCCGGCGGGAGTTTCATTTTTTTAGCTTCCTCTTCCCAATTCAAAAAGTGCAAAAAAAAAACATTTAACAGCTCACTGTTTGCGCCCCTTACCTGGTTCGGCGCCCTTTGCGGCCAAACAACCCACAGTACCCATCCTACGCCACTGGTATAAAACACACAGGATAAAAGCGTGCAACTCACTGCGAACATTTCTCTCATTCAGTTACAACAACACTGGAGGGAGCGGAAGTTGAAAGCCATCCTGACCTATTACTGACCCTATTACCGCGGGCTGCTTCCCACGCTGTTTCTATTTAACTATTGTCGCCGTGTGTGTATTTAATTAATGCCGACGTGTCCACAGAAGTGTCTCCATGGTCTATTGAACGTTCAACTCTGTTCTATTCTATCCACAAATATTGTTTCATACAATGACTACCACAGACATACATACCTATGGACCAGTGTCTAACTTTTGACATGCTTTTAAGCAGATCAACGTTCATTTTTCGTGTTGTCTATGAATTGACAGCACAGGGCTGTTCCTAATGTTGTCTATGAATTGACAGCACAGGGCTGTTCCTAATGCAGCGGTTCTCAATCTTTTTCGAGACTGTATCCTAAAAGGGGGGAAAAAGTTAGGTACCCCTTAACAGTGGTGTACCTGAGGGGGGGCGGGGTTAGGGTGCGGTCCGCACTTTAATTACTTTTTTTTTTTTTTGGGGGGACGGCAAAAATGTATAGATTAAATTGAAATACCTAAATGAGAGAACGGCAAAATCGTCTTCCGCCCTGGGCGGCCGATACCCACGCTACGCCGCTGCCCCTTAACGCAAGTTCGAAAATAACTGTACTTATTTTCATAATGAAATGCTTTGCCGACCTTTCTATTGCTGCGACACTTGGGCACGGTGGTTTGGTGATGAGTCACTTAGCAAACTGGCAACGTTCTTCAAACTCTTTGTTGTTATTTGTTGCTGCGTACCCCCCCCACCCCCACCACGGGTACGCCTAACATCGACTGAGAACATTCCATTATGAAAATAACTTGTGAGGGGTACTCGCGGACTTTCTTTCGAAACACTTTGGGGTACAGCCCAGAAACGGGTTGAGAAACGCTAATCTATATGAACCGGGTTCCCTCTAATTACACCCCCACGTCACAATTGTTAAATCATTGTGTGTGTGTGAAGTCCCTGTAAGGATAAGATGAAATCTCTTAGATCCTATAAACCACTAATGGGACGGTTTTTATGGTGCGCTTCTTTCATCCCCACCATAGCCGATAGTGCAATGGAGGCACCACGGGAGATATATCGGGAACTTGAGCCAAGACCCGAAAAATTTCCTTGGTCCTCACCGGAGATCGAACCAGGTACCATCAGGTCGACAGCCGAGCGCGTTACCGTACGATCATCCGTTAAATCATAGTATCGCAATCTGTTATACCTGATTGGGCCCTTAATGGCAGGGCCCATGACTAGTGCTCGGGTTGCACCCCCTTGCGGTACTAGTAGTATAAAATAGTGTAACATTGTTAAGCCTGTTTATTTTAACCCTACACACTATGTATGTACTCAACTATATTCACGGCTCTATATCTAAAAATTTAGAGGAAATAATACTCTAATTTGTTTTCTAGATTTAAACGAAAAGTAAGCCAGTGGTCTATTTATTACCCGAGGTTGAAATTTTTAAAACTTTGCTAGAAACTTGATGCTGTCTAATGTTTACATTTGCTTACTTCTTGATTTTCTTAGAAATTAGCAGACGGGAGGGCGGTTTTGTTAAGGGTTAGTGGAAGTACGTCTTAGGGTTGAAATATTATTGATGATCTAATTCATACGTCTATATTCCGCAGGTTTACTTCGATGAGAGCAGCTTCGACCAACCGTGCTCCGTCCCTTGCACCCAACGCGCCGCTGACATCATCCTCATCATCGACGAATCCTTCTCCATAGGCGGCGACACTTTCTACGACGAGGTTCTTCCCTTCCTGCAGGATGTCGTGTCCAGCCTGGACGTGGGCCCTGATGAGCACCAGGCCCACGTTGGGGCTCTCGCGTTTGGCACCTTCGCCAGGATTCTGTTTCGACTGGACACCTACAAGGACAAGAACCGGCTCATCTCCGCCATTTCTAGAATCAGGTACGTTGGCGGGAACACCAACATTAACACGGCCCTGAAGACGGCCAGAGACCTGATGCTGAGGAGGTCTGCCAAAGGGGTCAGGGCCGGTGCCTCGCAGGTCATCGTGCTACTGACCGACGGCCAGTCGGACAACTGGCGCGCCACGATAAAAGAAGCGGAAGCGACCAGGGATGCCGGGATAGAAATATTTGCAGTCGGCGTTGGGGAAGCAGACGAGAACGAATTGGTCAGCATAGCGAGTCAGCCGTCGAGAGATCACGTGTTCTACGTTTCTGACTTTCGGGATTTGAACACCATCACTAATGCGTTATCTGCCAAATTAACCCCCTGTGCTTAAATGAAGAACGATTGGAACTTTAAGACTTTTATAATGTTGTATAAACACGTATAATGGATTTTACATGTATCCAAAAAATAAAAGAAAACGAGTCTGTTATAGTGTTATTGTTGAAACGCAGTTGTTACCCGACCAGCAAACTAGAAAAAAAAATTTTCCGCCGACCAGCATAGATGTGCGCATGCGCGACTTTTTTAGGGGTCTATCTATAGATATTGCGCATGCGCGACTAGCTGGACCGTATTATTTTTTTCGGCATCCAGCTATAGATATTGCGCCTAACCCTATTCCTATCCCTAACCCTAACACTATTCCTAACCTTAACCCTAGCCCTAACCCTAGCCCCGAAAACAAAAAAAATATGCAATAATATGCAGTCCGAGTCCGTCTAGTCGCGCATGCGCACATCTATTGCTGGTTGGCGGGGAAAAAAATTATTATTCCAGTTTGCTGGTCGAGTAACATTTGTGTTGTTGAAAATCGTAAATGGCTATTGAATAATTGTGGTAGTTTTTATACAGTTAACGAAATACGAAATACTAATTGTTTAATGACATAGGGATTAATATTGAAGGTCATTTTCAAATAGGTCATAGTTTAATCAAAGTTTTAACACTTGATTTTTGTAACAAGGTATTAGTTTTAAAAAATTATTGGAGTCTATTCATTGTAAATGCATGAGAGACTGAATTATAACTATTTTTTTACTCTGATAAAATTATGGCATTATTTATTACATTTTTTATTAGTTATTAGTTTAGCTAAATTACTTAAATAATAAAGAGTTACTGAAGATTTATTTATATGTATATATATATATATATATATATGGCCCTATACTCAGAGTCGACCGTACGTAATTGGAGGGCTCTAAGCAAATGTACATTGGGGGTGGGGGGTTATAGTCAGGAGCACATGACGGGGCTAGGAAAATGGAATTGTACTGTCCCCAGGCCTAAATGCTGTTAAGGCCAATGCTCGCTAATATAAGGCCCTTAATAATCTTTGAAAACTGTGCCCCCCCCCCGGACAACCTCCAAGTACTCAGATTGCCCTTTGATGGCAAACTAAAACCCATAACAGTGCCCCCCCAAACAGCGGGAAGGAGCCCTAAACAGTGGGAAGGAGCCCTAAACAGTGGGAAGGAGACCTAAACAGCGGGAAGGAGCCATAAACAGTGGGAAGGAGCCCTAAACAGTGGGAGGGAGCCATAAACAGTGGGAGGGAGCCCTATACAGTAGGAAGGGAGCCCTAAACAGTGGGAGGGAGCCCTAAACAGTGGGAATGGAGCCCTAAACAGTGGGAGGGAGCCCTAAACAGTGGGAAGGGAGCCGTAAACAGTGGGAATGGAGCCCTAAACAGCCGCCTAGTTTTACCATCTGTATGAACGATTCTGACGATAGTTATTTACAAGCAAAAACAAAAATTTGTTGACAATATAAAAAGACATACTTTTTTCACTTGTTGATTGTTTAGTATCTTATTTTTTTACGTTTTGCTTTATATATATATATATATATACGGCTTGCTTTTTTTTATATATAGATTCGTTAATGTTAATACGAAAATAAAATTTAGATATTTTTTAGCGTGAGAACCACTGAGCGTAGTGGTGAGAAATTGTGTAAAAAAAAATAAAATGTATACAAACACAACTTAAAATAATACCTTAACGTTTTACTTGTTAATTCACTTACTTACTATTGATTTGTACTAAGCAATGCTAAATGGGAAAGAATATTATTGTACTGATAAATAGAAGTGTACAGCATTAGTTTGAAAAAATTAAAGAATTCAAATGAATCTTTGTGGTTTGTCCTTTTATTATTGTCATTTAAAAAAACCGCTGTAGGGCTAGAATTGAAGATTAGTGCCGACATGGGCAAACCACGGCTTGAATCCAACCAGCCCGTTTGACTGTTAGATTCCCCGCCATACTATCACCTCCCCCTACACATTATGTTCTCATCATTGACTTCTACATTGAATTTTTTTGTTCACTAGTTCATATAGACATTTATCCACCATTTCTTGGGGTCCAGTATATTTGAGGTTTTTTTTAAAAGTTTGCCAACCTGTGGTTTAGGGGTGGAGGCAAGTGACATCATCATCATCGGGTCAAAAGTGAGCTGGACGTGTGCAACTATTCCTACCAAATGCAACAATAAGGACCGTCGTACGATTGTCGCGTGCACCTTTGCATTTAAAGGGCTGAGTACCCCCCCCCCCCACACACACACACACGTAGACACACTAGGGAATAATTACGGTACGTTCGTACTTCACATCCCAAGCGTTTACTTTCGTGGGGGCTCTTTAGGTTTGTGGGGATCTTTTGGTTTGTGGGGATCTTTAGGTTTGAGGGGATGTGGGGATCTTTAGGTTTATGAGGATCTTTCGTTTGTTTTGAGGGGCTCTTTAGGCACGTAAAGCTCTTTAGGCTGGCGGGGGCCCTTGGCGTAGCGCATTCTGTGCCTTAAGCTCATTGCTGCCACAGGCAACAATAAAAACAAACTGTGTGTGTAAATATAGTAAACTATTTAGGTCAAAGTGTGAATCCCCCTGATTGTTTTGATTTAGCATTTGATCGGTAAACATTCCACTACTATCTGTCTATCAATTGGGTAACCCCCCCCCCCCACTTACCCCACAGGTAGGCCAGGGTTCGAGGTACAAGTGTGTTTTGTTTTGACTGTTGGTCTCTGCTCTATTAAAATGAACTTACCCTCGGCGGACCGCAGTCATAGGCTCTCCTCCTACGTAAACTCACACCTGGAGTTGTATCTTCTTGACATTTAACCACAGAGGGGGGGGGGTGAATGCATCGGGCCATTAGGTCTGTTACATTTTCAGCCTTTCTACAGTAATGACGACATGTTTGCTCAAGGCTATGTGTGTGGTAATGTTAATGACTGGAATGATGAGTCGCTAAATGCATTTCCCAAATTATATAGTTATATTTGGGAGTGCAACTAGGCGCCTTTGTGATGCAGCCGCCGCTCCCTCGCCCCACCCTCACCCCCCCCCTCCCACAATTCAAACTGGCAAAGGAATAGAACTATTTCTCAAATCTGATGATTAAAAAAAAAAAGACCACAATGAGCTATACACTACTAAATCGTCAAATTATTTCTGTTTCCTGCCGACATGACCCTTTGACTTCCCATTTTATTTTTAAATTTAATCTTCTCAAAAACCCAAATAATGTTTCCCTATAACCTCTCCTTAAAGTAATTAACTCCGGATTTTCCCCCACTTTACAGATTATAACCAGTCGTACCATTCCGTTCATCACGTGACCGGTCTACGTCATCTGTCGTCGCAACCATTAAAATGGCCGCCAAATGTCACACTTTGAAATGACACCAGATCGTGTCCACACAACTATGCGACTCCGTCACCTCAGGTGACATTTACACTGACGCACGTGACGCGTCTAGTTGAGACAAGTCTCTTGAGGATTTTTTCAATTGTCTTAAACGCCTTCTGTCGATACAACGCAGACAGGCACGCAGACAAGAAGACAAACACACACACACACACACAGACAAACATGCATACATATACACATTCAAACTAACATGCACATAAACAGAGAAATAAACAGAGAAATAACTAAGTTTATTTTCCTTTTAGTATCAGTTGTCGCAGCAAAACGATACATAATGATAGACAATATTGAGAGACCCCCCTATAATTAAATTTCCCCCTTGTCCTCCATTTCAATCTTCCGTTCACGGGATGTTGATTATTTGAATCAATCAGCTTGCACAAAGTCGCTCATGCATGATATAACTTGATGTTTCTTTATTGCTCATTTTTTTTTTAATTTATTTATTTATTGATTCCTCCCTTGTTTTTTTTCCTTGATGAATCAGAACACAAGCACACACTTAGACACATACAAGGACATACAAAGATACAAGTTAAATCATACACACGCAAACACTTAGACCAGTGGTCGGCAAACTTATTAGCCAAAGATCCAAATATGAACATTACAACAATTAAAAAAAAAATTGGGAGCCAAATCTGCTTGTTTAGTAAAATTTTATTACACTAAATAAGTTGCATACTAAATAAAACTAAATGCCAGAGCCGCACTTAAGGAGGCAAAGAGCCACACTTTGCCAACCACTGACAGATACACACACAAATAGACACATACAGAGAAAAATAAATCAAAGTTTTTGGGGAATCCAGCAACGGATCAATCCGTTTTCAGCAATTCAGAACTCAAACTATTTAAATTATGAATAATTTTACTTGAATAGATGAAATTCGGATCAGCGTATTTCTAAAGTGATGCTCAAAACATGCAATGGTAAATTTAATAAATTACCGATTCGTATTCAAAATCGATCATGTGGCCATTTCTAAAATGAATTTCTGAATATTTTCCCCACCCAATCCTATAATAGTAAATGCTGAAAACCACAATCCGAAAACAAAGAAAGAAAAATGTTTTTTTTTGTCTCTTTTAAAATGAGTCATACTATATACTAAGGACTGATAGTAAAACTAAATTACGTTTGCACAAACCATAGTTTGGTATATTTGGGTCGTACATAATTGGATTGATCCTGGGGAGGCGGGAAAGGGGGTAGGCTAGTCCTGACATCGTTACGTTAACTAATTAAACTGGGTTAAGGTTAGTGCTAAGTTCAAGAAAAACAATGAACTTACTAAACCCTGCTGCTCTGAAATGTACAACATCGCATTTACCAGAGAATCAATTTAAGTGAATGAGAATGGTTTGAAGACGATGGGTGAGTGTTAATTGACCTGTTTTCAGTGAGCCAAAGGTTAAGTCAAATTGTGAGAGACCAATGTGAAATGACTATCTACCTACCTACAGTGTAATGAGGAACTGTAAGACTCGATCAATATTTGTTCTCTTAGTAGAGAAAATTGAGAAAAACATCAACATTTGGGGGGGGGGGGGTTTAAAGTTCCGGAAAGGATGAGATGTTTAAACCTTAGATCTAATAAACCACGAATTGAACTGTTTCTAACTGTGCCATTGTAATAACCATGTTAGGATATAAGAATTATATTTGGTCTAGAGTTTGAGTTGGTTAAATTAACTGACTGCTTGGCGGAAGTTGAATATTAGGGCAGATGAGAAATATTTCAGACGAGAATAGGACTGAGGACTAGATAACACATATTGATAGAGATCATTTTATGGAGTATGTATTGCCTATTCAACAGTTAAATAAATAATAAATATACAGCCATTCTTTCATCCCCCCACCGTAGCCGATAGTACCCCACGGGAGACAGGCATGTAGTTGACTGCGAATGTAAATTAGCACCATCCCTATTAACACCTTATCCCATAAACCCTTTCTTTGCAATTTCAGCCGGCATAACGGTTTTAACCAGAATTAGAACGCTGCCATTGTGGGCTTCGCGCATCTTGCAATTCCAAATTATTCGAGCTGTGGAAAAAAAAATGTATAACCTACTTTTCATAATGTAATAATTTCAAAGTAATCATTCATATATTGTGGTTTCTTTGTTTGTTGTTTGTTTTTGTTTACAATAAAAGCATTGAGACTCGGAATATAATTGTGTAAATATAGTGTTATTAAGATCCCCTTATAGAATAGCCACAATGGACAGTGAACCAGATAAATAAATACACAAAATGAAAGTCTAAAAAAAAAAGTTTCGAATAAAAAGTTACCCGATAAAAGTATAAAAAATCTTAAACGGAAAATATAACGGATCTTTTGTTATATTTTATCTATTTTTATTATAGACTAGTATACATTTATTATTATTATTTATAACAATCTTTATCTTTTTAAAATATCTCTAAGTCTAAATGATTTTCGCTTTAAAAACTGCCTATGGCCTTCGACAGGCTCTGCCTGTTGTCGGGACCGTTCGATCGGACCTACACTAACAATTTATTCCATGAAATAAAAACTTTTGTTTCGTTCATAAAATAAAATTTCTTACTAATCTTTGGACAGATTTCCATCCCTGAAGATGGCACCACAAGTACTAAACAGTTTCAGTTTGAAGAAATCCCTACGAAAACTCGTGCTCATGTAGAGATAGACGAACAAGTTAACGCTGGAATTCGTGGCCTGAAACAAAAAGGTGACCCCAGCCACTGCGATGTGGACGTTACTCTGCTGACCAGTGACCGTATACTGGGGGTCAAGAATCATCCACACAAAGTGGACAACCGCAGGGACTGAGCTCACGATATAAATGGACGACAGAACCACGACGAGTTTGACCACTTTGGCGTCCTTAGACACAGGGGGAGTTAACTGTGATTTTTCATTCCCGTTGACGCAGGGGCCGCCACTCTCAATACTCTCCAAACTTTGATTGTTGTTTACTTTCTCGTGTCGGCTTTTGGGTTTTCCCCTTTGTCTTGTGACGCTTTTTCGCCATTCGGCCTTGCTGGTTAGCTTGGCGGCGAGAATAGCCGTGCAGATTATGACCAGCCCGAAGCTGGTGAAGGGAGAAAAGACGTTCGTGATGGCCAGGGCTACACGCTTGACCTCCTCCCTGTTGGCCCCGATGAAGCTGAGCCCTAAGATGGTTCTATTCCGCAAGGCGTTGGGCCTCCACTGAAGGCCCGTGGTGAAGTAGATGGGGCAGACACCGGCTATGACCCCGACGTAGATGAGCACTATGACCAGAAAGCTTCGACTGTGCGTGAGCAGACGTTTGATCTGCAAGGGCATGGCGACGCAGAGGCACCGCTCCAGGGATATGTAGGCCGTTACCCAGCCTGTGATTCGGGCGAAGACGGTGTTGGGCCACCCTGTGGTCAGATAGAAAACCTGAGGGGAAGTATAAATACCACGATAGAAGTAGCTAATGATTAACATTATTAGGTAAACAGTGATAATTTAACAAAACTTACCCCATACTGCATTCGTTTCAATAAACTCCAACAAAGCTTAGTTAAGTAGTTATTACTATACCAAAGCTTGGTTGAATAGTAATACAATAACAAAGATTAATAAACTGTATGATAATTAAATTATAAGATGGTACTGTCAGAACATTTTAGTTGTTTGGGGGCCCAATGCAGAGACTTCCGAAGATGTTTGGGGGCCCCAAAGCCAATGTACATTCGGGGCCTCTAACATAATATTTAAAAGGAATCAATACTTGAAAATGCCCCATATTCACGCTAATTTTAAAATGCAACATATATCGACATGTATATAAATGGGCGCTGTTATGCTAATGCTCGCTAATGCAACTCATCAATGAGTCTGTACGCCACTCTTCTGTGTACTTACCCCGATAGGGTCAAAGGGCACGTCAGCCTCTATCAGCCACGGGTTGTTGCCCACACACAGACAGGCCAATGAGATCAGGGACAAGAAATCGGACACTGCCAGTCCGGCCAGGCTGATGTTGATGGTCCTCTTGAACCCCTGGCGGACGAGCACCACGATGGTCACTGTGTTGGTCAGCATCCCGAAGATGGACACGATCTCTGACAAGATGACCACGTCGACTATGGTGAAAATCGTTTTAGCCTCCGCGCTCATCAACTGATTAGATATGAGGGTCAGTGAATGGCTGTCTGAAGTCTTCGATGAGTCGTTCATTGTTCGGCCATATAGTTGATTACTCGAATTGGCTTTACGATGGGTGAACGCAGGCAAAAAGCAACAATAAACATTATAAATTTTGAGTGAAAAAAAATAAAGAAAAAAAAAATATTCAAAGATTAATTTCGTCGACTAAGAATCTCAAAACATTGCTGTAAGACTTGGTATTTATCGCTGTTTGTTTACTGTTAGGATCTATCTGTCTAATCTTTGATAGTTATATTGTTAGGTTGTTTACTGTTAGGATCTATCTGTCTAATCTTTGATGGTTATATTGTTAGGTTGTTTACTGTTAGGATCTATCTGTCTAATCTTTGATAGTTATATTGTTAGGTTGTTTATTGTTTGGAGCTATCTGTCTAATCTTTGATAGTTATATTGTTAGGTTGTTTACTGTTAGGATTTATCTGTCTAATCTTTGATAGTTATATTGTTAGGTTGTTTACTGTTAGGATCTATCTGTCTAATCTTTGATAGTTATATTGTTAGGCTGTTTACTGTTAGGATCTATCTGTCTAATCTTTGATAGTTATATTGTTAGGTTGTTTATTGTTTGGAGCTATCTGTCTAATCTTTGATAGTTATATTGTTAGGTTGTTTACTGTTAGGATCTATCTGTCTAATCTTTGATAGTTATATTGTTAGGTTGTCTACTGGTAGGATCTATCTGTCTAATCTTTGATAGTTATATTGTTAGGTTGTTTATTGTTTGGAGCTATCTGTCTAATCTTTGATAGTTATATTGTTAGGTTGTTTATTGTTAGGAGTTATCTATTTAATCTTTGATATTTATATTGTTGGTTTATTTTTCCTTGATGGTTTTTTTAGGGTTTGAATGAATATGTTAAATGGATATGTTGTTTAGTCAGTCTGTTGTGATTAAATGGATATGTTGTTTAGTCAGTCTGTTGTGATTAAATGGATATGTTGTTTAGTCAGTCTGTTGTGATTAAATGGATATGTTGTTTAGTCAGTCTGTTGTGATTAAATGGATATGTCCTTTAGTCAGTCTGTTGTGATTAAACGGATATGTTCTTTAGTCAGTCTGTTGTGATTAAACAGATATGTTGTTTAATCAGTCTGTTGTTATTAAATGGATATGTTCTTTGGAAAAGGCTGTGTAATCAATGTCAGTGGTTTCGGCCAAGTGTGAGAGAATACAACTACTTTCAGGAAATAATTTAACAACGTGCCAAATATTATTGACATTCACGCAATGAAGTTAATGCAGCAAAAATGTTTGCACAAGAAAGATACATATAATGTTTTGCTTATTGTTTAAAATTTTTAAGGGTTGGGGTATAAAAAATGTCACAGTCGTATATATAACATTGCATGTAGTCATGAAATCATCTCCAGCCACTGATTCAATGTCATCTGATTATCTGCTACTTCATCTTTCTTCAGATTAATTTTTCATAATATACAATTAATTATTTAAACTTCTGGTAACGATGTAAATAAAAATATTACAACCTACTTAAATATAATTGAGCAGGTACACTAAAAAAAAATCTTTACCTGAGTTACAATTTATTTAATTACGAACTGATGTCAAGAAATTACTGCACACAAAATAAAATTGTTCTTTAATAGTCTAGAACAATTTTTGACTTTCGTAAAATAAATTATAGAATATCTAGTTTATTAAATATTACGCTCTTCTGGGATTTTCTTTTTCCAATAAATTATTCAATTGAAAAATTGGAGGTTATTAGACGAACCAGCCTGGGGTTAGGTTTAACGTTAAGTTTCTTATTATTAACTTCATTCAGATAGATTTGAAAACGGCCGTGAACAAATAATTATCAATACGCACAATCTTTATAGTAATCCTGCACTATCACTACCCGTTTAAAGTTAAATGTTGGATGTCAGTCAGCATATGACACTTTTTGTTATGAAATAAGAAGAAGAAGAATAATATAGTGTCATAATCATCATTAAAATAAATGCATCACCAGGGTTGTTAACAAAACTCTTAAATTGTATCGTCAATACCGATACCAATACTTCATGAAAATAGTATCGCCAATACCAATACAAATACTCAAGTAAAAATGTATTGCCAAAATCGATACCGATACAATACCGATACTTTTGAGAACAACAAAGTATTTTTTTAAAAATATAATGAGTGCAAGTTTTTCAAAAAAAAAAGTGAAAACAATTAAATACAATGTCAAAGCACAAATTTAATGCTAATCACTTTAGTACTTGACGGATGGCCAAGTGGTGTAGATACTCGACTGTCGACTTCAGAGTCATGGGTTCGATCCTCGGTGAGAACAATGGGAATTTTTCCACAAGTTCACCCAGTTTTAATTAGGTACCCGACTTTAAGCTGGGGAAGTAAAGGCGGCTGGGCGTTGTGCTAACTACACTATCCCTTCATATGCCGAGGTTATAGAAACAGTTGAATCCCCGATGGCCCGTCAGGGCTAAGGGAACTTTTCTTTACTATTTCACCATTTGGCAACACGTAAGTAGACCATCATTTCAAAACAATCCTTGCTTAGCCTAGAACGTAATGGCATAAAAAGACGCGCACCTAATGAAAACAGGCGCTCAACACAGCACTAGCCGATCAAACTCATCAATATAGTTTCTTAATGCTTGGGTAGGTTGGGTAGGGTGCTAATGACAGCATTTCTGATGAGTTATCTTCAAGATATCTGTCTACTTCAGCAGAACTGTTACTATTAAGCCGGTTCTGCCGCCGTGCAGTAAAACTGCACAGCTGACTGTATTGAAGCTGCATCGCCCTGTCGAGTAAGTGGAGTGGAAACTGCACTCAGTGCACTGCACTTCAGCCTTGTGATCCAAGTTGTCTTGGTGGGGAGGTGGGTGGCGTTAATAGTGGTAGGGTTGATGGTTATGATTACAAGCAGTGATTGAATTTATGAAGATTACTTTTAAAACAATCTATTAAAATCGCTATTGTTATTCTACAATTAGCTAATAGTGGCAACAGACAAGTATTGGTATCGAGTATCGAAAATTTTTCGTTTAAAATGTATCGGCGATACACAAATCAATACTTGATACAAAAAGGATCGGCAATACAGCAACCAATACAGAAAAAGTATCGGCGATACTGTATTGGCCGATACCGATACTTCGATACTAACAACCCTGTGCATCACTAATTTTTATAGTTATGTCGTACTCTGTCTATTAGTCACATGTTAAATAACACAGAATAAAAAAGGATTTATTTATAAATTAAACAATATGAGAGAGATAGAGTCTTTTAAAGAAACACATAGAACCCTTCTTACATTTTTTTTGGTTGGGGGGACCTAGGTAAAAGTACTTTTGGGGGCCATTCGGCTAAGATACATTGGAGCGGGGAGGAGGAGGGAGGGAGGGGGTCTTAAGTGAAGACATAATAGGGTTCCCAAGACACATACGCTGTCAGGGGGCACTGCTTAAGTACTGGGTACCAACGCTAACAACCACTAAGACCGGAGCTCATGATGAGCGCCCAGAAAATCCGTTATGGATGGGGGTGGGGGTGGGGGGGAAACGGTTGGTCAGCCGCCTATTTTGACTATACGTCAGACGTCAGATAGGCTATGTATAGACATACTTAATAAGGAGGCATTAAAACATAATGGTAGATAGAGAAAGAAAGAATGAGAAGGACAGAGAGAGAGAGGGGGGGATAGAGAGAGAGAGAGAGAGGAGAGAGAGAGAGGGAGAGAGAGAGAGAGAGAGAGAAAGAAAGAAAGAAAGAGAGAGAGAAAGAGAGAAACAGAGAGAGAGAGAAACAGAGAGAGAGAGAGAGAGAGAGAGGAGAGATGATGATGTTGCTGATGATAATAAATATTATAAAACTTATATCAGGTATAATTTTTTTATTCTTCTCTTATTTGGAAAAAAAAATTGAACCTTTATTACACTTTAATCATTTCTGCATTAGCTAATAACATTTTTATCACAATAACACGAGCTAATTTTTGAAAAAACGTGCTTCGGCCACCAGTGGCGTAGTGAGTGGTGGGCAAGGGGGGCATCATGCCTCGGGCGCTAATCACAAAGGGGCGCCAAATGGTATATTTTACATATAATATTATATGGTTCTCGAATGATGGGGGGGGTGCTAATAAAGTATTGCGCCTGTGGGCGCGAGTCAAGCTCGCTACGCCACTGGTAGCCCGCACCCTACTACAGCATGCACGTATAGTTCATTATCAAAGCACTCACTCACCTAAATATGTGTGTGTGTGTGTGTATTTATATATATATATATATATATATATATATATATATATATATATATATAATCTCTAAATTCATCCATCACTACTCCACTACTCTACATTGCGCCCTATTGTAAAATACACCTAATCTATGATTCATAATATTTATTTTTATTAACCAATAATTACGGTTTAACCCGAATTATCTCAGTTTAATCAAGAAATAAACATGTTTATTATGTCACATGCTGAAAAATAACCAACCCACAATGGCCAGTTTTGATTAATTATGCTCAAGCTCCGGAAGTCTACGTCAGGCGATGAGATCACAACATCAGGGAAATAGTTTTAAAACTTTGCTCTAAATTTAACCCGCAAAAAAAAATCGAACCTACAAAACTTGATCTAAATTATATTCTGAATTATTTCCCCGTTATTATACATTCATTAAACTCGAAAGCATAATAAAGGTGGACCTTTTTTGATCATGACTTTTTGCTGCGGTGTATGAATGTGTTTCTATTCAACTCGGGTTATTTATATCTAAGAAAGATTCAAGTTTACTTTCTATTTTAATGTTACTGTAAGTGGTGTACCTCATTAGTCAGAATATATTCACCTGAACACGCATATTGATTGATTAAATTAATAGGAGTATTTTAATTAGGTCTATATGTAAGGTGGCAAATAGCAGTGTCATCATTGATTCGTGACAAATATTTCTTGTATCAAGTAAGATGTAAAAACACATATATAGGTCACGCTTAGTGTGGGAGCGAGTATGTTTGGAGTGAATGAGAATGTCTACAGTAGGCGCTTGTGTTGACATATCTGAGCTCCAATTATTTGGTATTTGCAGAGCAAATATTTCTTTAATTGATTTGATAATTATCCCATCCATTAATTTTTAAATAAACAATTATAATTACCCCATCTTAATTTAAATGCCCCCCTTTTTATTTTTAATTAATTTTTAAACTTGAAAAAAAAATTGTCTTCGTGACAAAAAGAAAATCAAAAGTTGTCAAATTATTTAAAATAAAAACTTTTTAAGACATCATGTTTTTAGAGAAATCTAAATCTATTCATCCAAGATTTTTTTTTTCGTCTCTAAAATATCACATCAAATGTTTAAGCTTGTCCAATTTTGAAATGAGTTAGTCTTCCAATATCCCATTAAGTCATTGCGCTAATCCCAACATTTTGTTTACGACCAATCATATTTTTTCGTTTTTCTTTGTTAGGCATCTGGTGGGTGAAAGTTTACAATGGCCGTCGAATAACACTGGACACCGCGGGAGATACTTGTAGGCAGGGCCGCTTTATCAACTAGGCACAGTAGGCACTTTGCTTAGGGCCTACGAACTTTTCAAGGGCCTACGAAAGCCAGAACATACAGTGAAAACAAGTTCAGAATGCCAATAAAATTTAATAATGTTTGTATTAAAGTAACTATATATAACCGTGTGAGAGGAGCACGTCAAGCTGCAGTGCTGTAGATCTGTAAATTAACTTTTCGGCTAATTGTCTTAGCAAAGTCACATATGACGTCCTCAAAGTTTTATTTAGATTTCAAATTGCAAAGAAGTGCGGGTGCATTCTTGAAAGCCTACGACTTTGAAAGTGCCTAGGGCCTACGATGAACTTAAAACGGCCCTGCTTGTAGGTGATATGTAGGTGACTGGAACTCGCCGGGAGTCGAACCCGTAACCCACAGCAGGCCCGTAGCCAGGTCAAAGTAAGCAGGGAGGCACCAATACCCAGCAAGGGGGCACGTTTACTTTTTCTTTATTTTTTCCTCTTTTTCTTCTTTTTTAAGCGGTGGGGCACTCCACACTAGGGGGGGGGGGCCGGCGTGCCCCCCCCCAATGCCCACCCTGGGTTACGGGGCTGACCCACAGTATGCAGGTCGTGGGTGCAGCATGAATACCCTGCTCGCTTGACCTATACGATTCGTGTGTACGCTTCACTGTGTGAATATGCATTAAATGCATCAGGCTACTTGAGGAGTTATTCTAGTGGAAAGTAGATTTTCGTTTGACTTTGCGGAAAATATTACTGATTCATTTATTTATATTTTGGAATAATGCTACATGAGGCCATCGAAAAAAAAAAGCCACGATGTTCAATTTTTTAAGAGGTATCTTTTGCAAAAGTACAACAGGTAAACGAAGATAGACCTAACTACAAACTATTGAAAAATATATATTTATTTATTTAATCAATCGGTAATAATAATTGAGAGGGAAAAAAATCCAACTTATAAGATACAAATATATGACAACAACTGATTATTATTCTGTTTTTAAATTTAACATATATACGATAAGACAAGAGTCATCTCAATATAGTCATGGACTAATGTCATGCCCGTATTGTGTAGCCCATACTGTAAACATTCAAAAGAATGAAATTAAAATGGTCAGTTGGCATGGGGCCCTTATACCCACACGGTCCACGGGCAAGCTCATCCTAACAACCTCCACAGCCTAACAGCCCACAAAGCCTAACAGCCCCCCCACAGCCTAACAGCCCCCGCCCCACATCCTAACAGCTGCCACATCCTAACAGTCCCCACACATTCTTGCAGCCTTCACACAGTACAAATACCTTTCAAATATAATGTTACAAGGGCATTGAACGTAATCTTACCCTCCACCAAAATATCTGAAGATCTGAGCCTTGGGGGCCTAAAAAGAAATTCAAGAGCGGTTCTAAATGATGGGACAGGACGGTATCCATTGAACTACATGTATGTGTATTTGTTTATTATTTTTTTTTATTATTTAATACATAAATCTTAAAATCATGTTATGTATATTTTGTATTAATATTTGATTCATACAAATATCCAACAAACGGCATTTAATTTTTTTGGTAATTTTTTTTTCAGACGAATTCATTAAAAAAAAAAGCTTGGACTCTTTATTGTTTTTCTTTAGTCTGGCAGTGCCTGAAAATGACCAGGCTGTAGAAGACTTCCCGGAAGCTGCTGCTCATGTACAGGTAGACGAACATGTTCACGCTGGAGCTGGTCGCCTGGAAGAGGAACGTCATGCCCGCCACGGCCAGATGGACGCTGCTCTGGCGCCCGACCACCGTGTACTGCGAGTCCAGGATCATCCACATGTAGTGAATGACCCCAGGGACGGAGCTCACGATGAAGATAGAAGAGATGGCCACCACCAGCTTGATCACCTTCGTGTCTTTAGCGCTGGAGGCGTCTTTGGCTTTGTCCAGTTGCCCAACGCTAACAGCCACCACAACAGTTTCGTACTTCTCTTCAATGAGAGCGATTTTGTTGTTCTCCTTGGTCTCGTTGAACGAGGGCGGCGCGATCTTATCCACCCGGGCCGCTTTTTTAATCTTTCCCGTATCCATGGTAGCGCCTTTCCGCCATTTTGATTTACTGTTCAGCTTCACCGCCAAGATGGCGGTGCAGATGATGACCAGGCCGAAACTGGTAAAGGGGGAGAACACGTTGTTGATCCCCAGGGCCACGGCCTTGATCTGGTCCCTGTTGGCACCGATGAGGCTTAGACCGATGATGGTTCGATTCTTGATGAAATCGAACTTGTAATCGAGCGCCGCGGTGAAGTAGATGGGAACCACCCCTGCGATTACTCCGACGTATATTGCGATGTTTATGAACAGACAGCGCCCTCTGGTGAGTATGGTATGAATCTTCAACGGCAGAGCGACACAGAGACATCGCTCTACGGCAATGAAAGCGGTAATCCAGCCGGTGACCCGGGCGAAAGCCGTGTTTGGCCAACCAGTGGTCAAGTAAAACACCTGAAAACAAGAAGAAAAAAAATTAATTAGGCCTACACAAAAAATAACACAGGCCACTAGTACTAAAAGATTTAAACACTGGATCTCTAAGTTTGAGAAATCGTACATGTAGATATAAGCAATATAGTTGGTTAATATGAACAGCTTCTAATAATGTACTTGGGGATGGATAGTCTTACAGGGTGAGGAGCGCTAATCTGTCAACATAAGGGTCCAGCACTCATGACCAGGTGACACGAGATTAGGTGTAGAAGATATGCAGGGTTTCTGTACTATAAGTCATATCAGAGCATTAATAGATTTAAAAAAGGTAAAATGTTAGCGAATTTTAATTAAATAAAAATTGGCTTGTTGACTGACTCCAGTATAAATTCGAAAACATTTGATTTAGAGAGTTCGATTTTCTTTTCTTTGGTTTTTTTACATTTTTAATAATCTCATAAAGAATATTACCCTTTTTTAATAAATTATTAAACTCTAAACATATACATACATTCGTTTTTGGGTTTTTTCATTTCTACCAATGACTGAGACGGTTTTGTAAAGCCTTTGCTACAGGCAGTGGCGTAGCGAGCTTAACTCGCACTCGGAACAAAAAGAACTTTTTAGCGCCCCCCATTTAAAAACTATATCATATTATATGTAAAATATACCATTTGGCACCCCTTTATGAGTAGCGCCTGATGCCCCCTTGCCTCGTTTCCCCCTCCCTACGCCACTGACTACAGGCATAAATAAAAAAAAAAGGTGAAGGTAAATTCCATATAAGAACCATAGGTAACCGGTGTTGTTTGAATGCCAAACCATTAAGTGGGGGCCTCTCTGGTGGGGCGCAGTGTCAAAGCGCCACCAAAAGAGTCGTCATTTACATCGCATGTCACCAGATACGGTCGTCTTACGCTTTACTGTTTAACAGTTTGTGATACGACACTCTTAATAGTAATTGGCGTTATAAAGTCCTCGAGAAACTGAGCTAAGAAAATGGATCTGTTCCCCCTTACTCCCAGGATTTGCCAAAGTAATGCCCGCGGGCCAATCACGACCCGTTCGGTTGTTTTAATCGGCCCGCGCTCAAAAAAAAAAAGAAATATTTGTCTAGGCGTTTACTTAAGTTATCTTTGCATTTAAAAAAAAAAAGTATTCTAAGTTTTTAGGTCATTGCTGATCTACCCAGTGGCGTAGCGAGCTTAACTCGCGCCCGGGGCAAAATACCTTTTAGCGCCCCCCCTTTCGAAAACCATATACTATTATATGTAAAATATACCAATGGGCGCCCCCTTTGTGAGTAGCGCCCTGGGCATGATGCCCCCTCTTGCTCCTCACTACGCCACTGGATCCAGCTCGTGTAATATCCACCCTTCTTGGCAAACTAATTATTATTAAATCTTACCCCGATGGGGTCAAAGGGCACGTTGGCGTCTATCAGCCACGGGTTGTTGCCCACACACAGGCACGCCAGTGACACCAAGGACAGGAAGTCGGACACGGCCACGCCCATCAGGCTGATGTTGATGGTCCTCCTGAAGCCTTGCCTGTACAGCACCACCATGGTGACGGTGTTGGTGAAGATGCCCAGCAGGGACATCAGCTCGGACAGCACCACGACGTTGACCACGGTGAAGATGGTCTCCACCTGTTTGGTCATCAGCGGCTGGGGCGGCAGCTGTGCGGACATCGTGGCCGTCGCCTGGGGTCCAGGGAGTAAATCTGTGCGGTTGTTGTTGGTGGCGGAAGTGTTCATAGTGCCGGACGCTGAAAAATTATATCAGACACGACGTGCAGACAGATAGACGTGCCAATAGACAGACGTTAAGTCAGACAATCGCGTTTCTAGTTAGATAGATTTAATGATTAACAGATATAAATGTCAAAAAAACGTCGATATATTTGAAAAGTTATTTTATCAAAATGATTTCCTTTAAATGTGTTAACAAACAACTATTTATCAGCCCCGGGCAGAACTGATTTTATCTAGAATAGAATGAAGCCTCTAGATATAGAAAGCGTATCTATTGGTTGATATGTTATTATATATTTCAAAGACCGGATTAAAATAAAATTTACAGTTCAGAATTCCGTGCACTATTGAAAATAAATAAACAAATCTTAAAAAAAAACAAAAAACTAGTCGCTGGATTCTTTTATCAAAACAACTTGTTTATTAACATTTCTAGGAACTGTCACTTTAACCCAGCGGCGCAGCGTCGGTATCGGCCGCCCAGGGCGGAAGACGATTTTGCCGCCCTCTCATTTAGGTATTTCAATTTAAACTATACATTTTTACCCCCCCCCCCAGGTACGCCACTGCTTAAACCTAATATTGTTAAAACTCTCCCTCTGCCCTCGGTGATGCGCTATGAATAGGTATTTCCCGTAGATCACCGCACCGTATAATCTACTATTTGAAAGTCGTGACTTTGTGACATAGGCGCAGGATAGTTGTGATGACGAAGCCTGCAGTGTCCATTAATTATTTATTCATTTCAGTTTGGCCATATTCCTGTTAAAAGCACTTATACTTACTGTTTGTCACAATTCAGCTGCTTGTGACAACCAGACAGCGTGCTAAGGAAATGTGACTATAGAATACACATTTAATCATAGACACTGACGATGTAGTATAAGCTTCAAATTTACTTAATTTTTAGTTCTTTGATACATATCGGTACATTTACATACACATTTTGCTTTCAACTAAAGGTTTTTTTTTTCAAAGAGATATATTTACAATAAAGAAATAGAATTCATCAATTCATAAAATTCATTTGTGCATTCGTTATGCCCCCAACTTACAAATATTCTTTTTAAACAATAATACAGATAGGCTAATGCAATGATAATGCTTCTCAAATAACCCTAACCCTAACCCTATTTTTCAGCAAACATTATATTAAATGAATTGTATCTAACATTCTTGGGACGGGTGGTCATGTGATGTAGAGCGCTCGACTGTCGATCGGAAGGTCTCGGGTTCGAACCTGAGTGAGAACCTTGGGATTTTTTCAGGTCATGGTGAAAGTCCCCAAGTCCACCCAGCTTTAAATGAGTACCTAACATTAAGTTGGGGGGAGTAAATGAAACAGATGAATTCTACACTTCATCTGCCCCGATGAGCCCTTAGGTTTCTTAAGGGAACTTTACTTTATCTACAATTCTATGCGTTGAAAAAAAAGCTAGCAAAATGATGATACCTAATATAATAGAAACAAATCCCTTCTAGTTATATTCATTATAACTATAACAAAAGCTAGCTAGAAAGTTTAAAAGTGTTGATTTTTTTTTTTAGAATGGAAAAACAAAAAAAAACTACATTTAAATTAATTTAAAGCATTAAGCCTAGATTAATTAAGATGGTTACTTGACACAATCACTTTCATTTAACATACTGCACGTGGAAAACTTTACCTTTTACTAACGAAGTTAAAATTATTTCAGAATTTAAAAAAAAAAGTCGATGGGGGGGGGGAAAAAAAGCAAAGTGAGTTTTGATTATACAATTATGATCCCTTGTGTGTTTTTTAATTTTAATTCAGAGTTTAAAATGTAAACTATTTAAACAGTGTTTATCGTCATTATAAATACTGAAAAAGATGGAAAGGAGGAGGGTGGGGCTGGGGGTACATCAATGTGTACGCATGATGAAATTTGCTAAATACAAACTGTATTGTATTGGGCCGGTGGGGGGCGGATAGCCAAATAAATGTGTACTCTTTGTCACGAATGAATTCAGTAAATTGGAAATTTTTAACAAACCAATATCTCAATAATTGTTAGTTATAATAGTGGGTATAAAGGGAGACAATTAGCAACAAAAAAAAAGATGAAATTAACGTTTGCAAAGGCTATGATTATTTCCCTTAGTGAAAAAAAAAAGACAATTAACCTAATACATCAAGTCATGCGTCTGATATAAGAAAAAAAAAACCCGATAAAACACCCGGAGGATTATACTTGTTAACTGCATAAATATGATGCTGGAAGTTCTTTTGTGTGACGGTTCCACTTTCTGGTCTGCGATAACCTGACAAGCATGAAATCTCGTTTTTTTTTTTTTGGTTATCGACAAATGAAAGGGAGATAATTATATTTGTTTCTCTCCCCTCCCCCCCGCCCCCCCCCCCCCCTTTTTTTTTTGTTCTGCTCAATTTTTTTAGCGCACACATCTTAACCAAGTACATCATATACATTTTAACTTAAATGAAATAAAGACGAATATTCTAGAAGATTTCTGTTTATCATCTCTGGACGAGGAGCATTAAATTATTCCAACTTCATTTAATTATTAATTGTTTCGCAGATCAAGTTAATCACACTCATAGATATAAAGAATGATCACACTTAAGTTACAATTTTTAAATATTCCTTTTTAAAAGTTCATTACATTTCGAGCACTAACGATTTGTACTCACAATGAGACTATTTTGTTACGACCTGTGTCGCAATAATGGGTCTTACCATGACCAACTTGTAAATGTTTTATCCTACATGGTACAGACGGATGCTGTTACTAGTACCTTTCAAATGAAGACTTATCTTGCCACGAGCGATTGTGCAAAATACAAAACAAAAATTTCTAGGATAAGAAAACGACAGGGTTGCCCGAGGTGCTCATGAATCTAAGGGGCTGGGGGGGGGGGGAGGGGGGGCATAAACTGGCCAACTTTTACATTTCATTATTTTGAATCTTTTCGTTTAGATTAACCAGTACAATGGCTTCACTTGGAGCATTAGTGGGTTGCGTCCACTCATCCTTAACACTCGAAGCGATCAGATTTTGTTCTCAAGAGGACTTCCAAGATGGCAACCCAACTTTAAACACCTCAAGCCATTAGATTTTGTTGTCAAGAGTATTTCCTACCAGGGGCGTAAACTAGAATGCCATCTGGCGAGTACAGTAAAAAAAATGCCACTCTCCCATGCCAATTTGACTGACCACGTATCTGGACTAGGGGACGGGTGGTCTGGCGATGTGTGGTCGGGCGATGTGGAGGGATCCCGCGTTCAAACCAAAGTGGGAACCTTGGGATTTTTTCTGGTACTTGTGTAATTTCCCTTCATGTTAATGATTGTGGGACTGGGTATTAATTATTCCATTTTTTTTAAGTTCGAATGGTCTTTCAAGTTCCTTATTTTATTTAAGAGTCTGAATGACTGGTTGAGCTGTGATTCCTGACTATTGTGATCCTATGATGTCCCACTTAAGAGTTTGATCAAGGCCTCCACATCCACAATATAAATAGTCAAATATTACATAATTGGTTTAGTCTGAAATAATACCTTATTTCTGTTTAAGATCACAGGTGCTATTGTGGATAGCGACCAATTAGCGGGGTCACTAATAAATCTCCATTTAAATTTATCATCAAAGGATATTGATACAGAACTATTACAGTTCAGAAACGTAAATGGGGAAAAATCAATATACAATTAATGCTTTTCTTTTTATAGTAGTTTCCCTTTGCAGGTTGTTTTGTGAAACATTTTATGGTAGGTCAAATCCAAGATTTGTCTCAGTGGGTTGACAAGCGTAAAAGTTTGAAAACCACAGTTTTAATTAATAAAATTACAAGTCGATGTATACTCACAACAATTTTATTTAAGACAAAAAAGATTCCTTTGTACATAAAATTTATAGTATTAAAAAATTAAAATTCCAATAAAAGTAATGTAAAAATGAAAAAAATATTAAATGCAAAAAATTTAAACAAGTTTATGAAATAAACCTATGTAAATTTTAAAATAGGCAGTTTAAATCAACACTAAGGTTTTTTTTAAATTTAAAAAAGGCTAATGTGCTAAGAGAAATACTAATCTTCCATACAGTATCTACATTAAGGACTTCAAATAAAATAATTACCAGATCTATTCAACAATTGTATCTACGAATTCGCTTTTTCAATTTACATATTTACAGTGTTAAAATCTGGATAATGCGCATAAAAAAAAAATTAAAAACAATTACTAACACAAACAATGTATCACATAAAAGTTTCACAATCCATCTCCAACAGACTTGTACACAGACTTCCAACCGTGACCTATTGCATCAACATACACCTATCTATTGTACAAGTACATTTGATTCAAGAAAACTAAACGCCTACTCATGCTAATTTGTTAAAAAAAACAATAATGCACGATGACGAAGTAGACAACATGGAACTAAATTTCTGATAAAAATTGGTTTTAAAAATGTACTAAAATTTACCCCCCCCCCCCCCCACATAACCCATACACTATCGTTATCTTACAGTTAAATACAAATTATTTACTGTGATGAAATGTCTGCCCCAGGCAGACAGCAACTGCTAGAAGTAGGTCTCCCTCTCAATGAATCCACCTGGGTATCGCCTCAGAAGGAACCTTCGGACCTCGTCATAAACAAAAATAAGGGCACTGTAAGGCAATGCACACAGCCACCAGCTGAACCTGCAGGGTAAATAAAAAACATTTCAAATAAGAATATTTAATAAATATTTCTCGTAAAAATGTGACAATAGGTACAATGATAACAATAGGTGCATTGATAATAGGTACAATGATAATAGGTACAATGATAATAGGTACAATGATAATAGGTACAATGATAATAGGTACAATGATAATAGGTACAATGATAACATACTCCAAACATCTTTTTCTGGTCATCCAAATTCCATTTGTTTTAAATCATTTTTTTTACCATACATATGATATACAATGAATTGAGCTATTCTTTGATCCCAACAAACTCATTTCTCAATTCTTTGTAGGAAAAAACTTATACGTGTATGTGAAGGCAGCAATGTTGAATATTTCAACAGCAAATGCACTCAGTTTTTTTAGGCATGCGATTATAAAAATTACAGGATTTAATTTCATTAAAAATTTTTCACAAAAATGGCACAAATGCTGAGAAAAAGTACCCAAAACAGAAATAACACATTGGATGTCAGGAGTTCTAAAGCACGTTCAAATTTCTAGAGATAATACATTTAAAATTTTGTTTAGATTCCAAGTTTTAGGGCACTCAGATTTTGAGATAACTTACCTCAGTGGGGCCATTTCTAAAGCAGAATTCAAGCCTGGGCAATAACACAGTAAAACAGCCAGCGCAGTTTCAAAGAAAATCCCAAAAGTCAGATAGTGGTTGCTTGAATAGAAAAACCAAGAAATGATGAGATTCATAAAATTTTGTTCCAAAATCTTTTTTTCATCTATAGAAATACAGTAAGTAAAGAAATGGTCTAAGTGTTTTGCCACTGTTTACCTCACTCCATGCTCTAAAATTGAAAGACTTCTGGTTTTACGAATGATTAGATCTGCCCATTGGCAAACAACAATGGCAACAAAGAAAGCAGCATAACATGTCACCTCAAGTTGCTTACGTTGAGCATAGGTCTGGAATAGACAAAAATGACATCGATACTTGATTCACTGCATAAGGCACCTTTTTTTTTTTTGTTTGTTTTAAGTATCAAGATCTATTCTCAATTACATACCCACTCCTGTCCATACGAATCCTCCAAACTATTGACAGCCTTGGAGTCCCACTGTTTGCGTATCCCCACAAGACGGCTCATCCAGAAGCCATTCTCAGCCATGACTACAAAGTACGTGAAGAACCCAGCAACTGATTCCATGATCCCGATCTGCCCATAGGAGACACTGATCAGCCTGAGAGAAGATAAACATAATGAAAGTTTCATAATTGTGAAACATCTAAAATATTTTCAGAAATTAGACAATTGTTTAAAAAATCTTTCTAAAAATATTTTTGCTTCTTCATTTTTAACGAACGAATCAGAATATTTTACACGTGTATAAATCACTATTCTATCGATGTGACTTTAACACTTTCTGCTTTGTATAAATTTGAAAACCAATACTACATTTATTAGTTGTGAATTTTAAAGCTGAAAAATCTTTGTTCCGTTATTTTTTCTTTTTTTTTACCTAGGAGTAAATAAGACATAGATCAGTGAAGTATTCAATAATGGTCTTAATTCTCAAAACATAGATACATCTGTGTGACTACTGCAAAGTTCATTCATTTTCAAACATTTTGATATAGGATGCATGATGAATTTTGAACGCCAAAAAAAATAAAGCAAAAGCCTGCAGGCAGCAAAGGATTAGTCTACAATCTCACCTGTCATTGACCAGTTTGTCTTTCTGTGAGTTGCGAGGCATTCTCTTCATTATGTCCGTCTCAGCCTTCTCATAGGCCAAAGATATGGCAGGTACAATATCGGTGCCCAAACATATAAACAGTATCGTTATTGTACCCAAACCAAGAGGTATGTCAGCCAGAAGGTACATCACAAATGGAAACAGCTCCGGTATATTTGCAGACAGGGCATAGGCTATGGACTTTTTCAAGTTGTCAAAGATGAGGCGTCCTTCCTCAACACCAGTAACGATGGAGGCGAAATTGTCATCCAGCAATATCATTCCAGCTGCTTGTTTGCTGACATCGCTACCAGCTATACCCATAGCAATACCTATATAAAATTTAAAAAAAACAAGAGCCAAGTTATTCATACACTATATTGAAACTTAAAAATCCATAAATTGAATTACTAATATATTAATGAGTTTAAATAATATCTTATTGAGAACTAATTTTGGGATAGACTTTAAAATCAGAATACCTAGTTTTGGAAATTTAAAATTCATCGTAAAAATGATTCTTGGTTTCAGAAACGTCATTTTCTTTATGGGAAAGCAAATCTTTGTACAATCTTAATTTTCCCATTTTATGATGGAATGTTATTTAACAACGCATATTAAACTGTTGCGTGTAAATAACAGTGGCATTAACAAAAAGGAGGGAGGTCGGCTTTGGGGTGAGACACATTCAACTTTTTTTTTATTAAGTCTCTATAAAAATCAGAAGTTAATGTCATAGATCCTTTAATCCTTTAGCATTAGCATACATTCATTTGACAAAAATTGTTGTAACTGATGGAGAAATAAGGTTAGAGAATAAAAATGTAGAAAATTCTTTTGGCAAAAAAAAAAAAAAAAAAGAATGTCGCCACGCAAAAAGAGCTTCTGCAGTGTCACTGACACTAAAAACAAAATAATTGCCAACTGTGTGTACCTATATCTGCCTTCTTCAAAGCCGGTGAGTCGTTCACACCGTCTCCTGTCACTGCCACAACCTGGCCCAGACGCTGGCAGCCCTCCACTATGATGAGCTTCTGCTGGGGTGAGGTACGAGCAAACACAATCTCCTGGTAATAGGACAGGACCCAGTCTATTTGTGCAGGTGTCATGTTCTTCAGTTCCCCGCCATGAATGACAGCCGCTGTAGCTTCACTGAAAGAATTGTAACACTTTAAGACTTAGTACAGTATTTATAGTCAATTTGTTAAAAATATAAATTGGTTTGAGATAATCAAAGTAGGAGCTACAAGTCCCTTTACTTTTACTACTTCACTCATTAAGTAATATGGGAAAATAAAGTTTTTTTTTTCAGAAGCTGATTTTGTTGCATGCTACATGTATCAGCTTAAATAAACAAATCTTGTATTATCAGTTGTGGTCATACATTGGTTTTTACGAGGCTAATATGGGTTAAACTTCATGTATTGTACAGAATGAGCATTCACATTTCAATAAAAACTTTAAATTTATTGTACATATTTGAATCACTCTTTATCAAGAATTTCATAAGACTTTATAAGGCCTGACCGAATTTTATTAACAATCTATCATTGAGATTTTAAGAATTTTTATTTCTCAATGCGCACAAAGTGCATCTTTAATACAACGGCTATTTTATTCTAAAATTCTGTGCTATACTGTGTGTATTTAAAATCGGATATAAGTATAGGTAAAAATGAATTGATTTTCAAAATATTGTAAGTTTAAAAAAATTTTAAAGCTTATAGCTAACCTTGTTCAATGATATCTTTCTACTAGAAATAAAAGATGCTGACAAGAAAAAATTTATTTTATAGTTAATTGGTGGAGGATTTCAAATAGTAAACACTCATTCTAAAAAAAATTTATATTGAGGTCCAGCCTGTCAAATTTAACACCCCTGAATTTCAAAAAGTTTGCCCACCCCTGGTCTGGATATATATAGCAAACAAAGATTGATACAAATGGGCTCTATATGAAAAATATTTGTTAGACAATTTCTGCTCAGGATGATTTATTAACCAAATAGTACTTTCATGCTCTAAAAGGAAATTGCGTATTTTTTTTTTAATGATGAAAATTCTTGCTAAGGAGTTGTACATTACTAAAAATCTTCAAGCCAACAAAATTGCAAACCTCGGATCAATTTTTTCCACTGGTACCCCTCTCTCTTCAGCCAAGTCTTCTACTGTCTTGCTGCTCTCAGAAATAATGCCAACACCTTTAGCTATGGCTTTAGCAGTAATAGGATGATCACCGGTGACCATGATAATCTGAAATTGTCAAAAATTTTTTTAAAAAAAAACTTAGCAAAGTAACTTTTAAAAAAGGCAAATAGGCCATGATACCACACTAATATATCTTAACTCTATCAGTCCGAGTCCAAGGTTCAAGCCTTAGTAAGTGATAGGGTTTTTTTTTTGTTACACCCTTCATTTTTTCTTTTTTTTCGTTGGTTCAATACCTACAAGGATCAGATCTTTATAGTGGCTAATAGCTAAGATAAGAGTTTTTGTATTGACCTTTCATATTCATCTTAGCCAACAGTGCCATGGCCATGTAGGCACCACAGGAGGCAGACAGGTGACTGGTAAATGCCTGGAGTTTAACCAGTAACACCCAGCCATGTAGACTGCATGTAGATCTGGCTCATTACCTTAACGCCACAGCTTAAAACAGGTAGTACCTGATAGTTGGTTTAAGTAAATGAGGCTGGACATTTGGCTAGCCACACATCCCCCCCCCCAGTATGCCATAGCTACAGGAACAACTGATTCATCTGACCCCTTGACCTTTTATTTATGGGCATTGGTAAGGTACTTGGACATATTTTGTTTACCTAACCGGGAGAGAATCTAATGCTGTAAAAGAAGAGTCAAAATATTTAACACCATTGGCCACATTGGAGGGAAAACTTTTTTGGGCATTACCCCAATGACAAGTATGACTTAACGAAAAAAAAAAACGAAAAGATGCAATTTTTATTTCTGAGTCTCTAAATTGGCTGTATTCATACATAGGCTATGCCAATTTAAGTCTTGCAGGTTGGACATTGGACATCCATGACCTTAACAATGCTGATGAATAGAAACCCAAATAAAAAAACTAACCTTAATTCCTGCACCTCTACACTTGGCAACTGCACCTGGCACTGCAACACGTGGCGGGTCAATCATGGACATCAAACCAACAAAACGAAGACCAGAAACTGGGAAATTTGGACCTTCCGTGTCAAAGCTGAAGTTTTTCGGAAATTTGGATCGGGGCAGAATATAATCACAGAAACCTGAATGTAAAAAAAAATGTACTTGGTTGAATAAATTATAAACACTGTGACAAGTGTCTGGAAATGATGACTGAAAAATGTTTACTAGCAGATAATTATAATTCATAAAACATTAGTCTCACCTAACACTCTTTCACCAAGACCCCCAAGATCCAAGTAAGCGGTATTCAATGCATCTCTGTACTCTTGATCCAAAGGTAACTCTTCACCATCAATTAAAATTGTTGAGCAGCAGTCGATGATTCTTTCTGGGGCACCTTTCATAACTAACAAATAGTACGAGCCACTAGGGTCCTTGTTTTCATGCACCGACACCTTTGGTATATAAAATTGTTTAAAATAAAACAATTGAAACGTCTGAAAACTATTAACATACAAAATCATTTGTTTGACATGTTCAAATATGGTAAAATGGGAAAGTAAACTTTAGATATGAATCTCGGCAAGTGATAAAAGTAACTTCATAGAAATGTCACTCTAAAAAGAAAAAATATAATGTTTTGTAGACGAATACAATCTTTTAATGAAATAAAAAAATTGACCATTGGATAGTATTTAAATGCTCACTTGGAATTTGTTAGTTGAATTAAATGGTATCTCTACAATTTTTTTGTGCTTCCTGCGAAATTCCATGACATTACCATAGGTCATTTCCATACACTTCAGGACTGCAGTTTCTGATGCATCTCCAATACATTCTCTATCAAGAACAAAAATTTGTATCAACTTATGACAAAAACAAATAAATATGAAGAATACCATAATGTGAATATTGATAATGTTATATTAAAAGATGATTTTCATGTAAGCATTTTATAGAATTATATTGAAGTTTGAATTACCTTTTAAGAACAGGTACATTTTCCTGGTCTGGTTTGAACTCTGCACAATTACACAACATGGCGATTCGAGCTAAACAGTTCCATGTTGCACTACCATCAGAGATGAGCCCATCTTGTAATAAATAGCAACAAAAAATTTATCATGATAAAAAATACATGAAAGTTTCTAAAAGGAATTCTCTATGTCCATTTCTCTGATGGTCATAAATGGAACTGTCAAAAATCTTTACAAAAGGCAGTCTTTTAAAAAAGGTGTGAAATGGAACCAATATACCTTAATTTACTGTTACTTTCAAGAGTCTCACATCATTTAGCCATGCTTACATATTAATTTTAAGATCAGTTAAATTGGGCGGGTCATGGTTAGAATGCTCAGAGTGCAATACATGGAGGTTCCTTGTCAAATTTAAAGTTAAGAAAGTCTTCAATGTTCAGGTAAAATACCTAAACTATCTGGCCTAGTATAGGTGGCTGGAAAATAAGTTAACCACACCTTCCCCTCGAAGGACATGCTGTTAAACAATTTATTTCTTAAATTATTCGACAGAGCTTCATGCTTACTAATTACCTAAAATCTGCATCAAAATATTTACTAGAAAATGTTAAAATTTAAATGAACAACAAAATCTAAAAATTCTGCATACTTGACAAATCTTCTCTGGTATCTGCCTCAATAATCTGACCATCAAACCACATATGGGCTACAGTCATTCGATTCTGTGTGAGAGTACCAGTTTTATCAGAGCAAATGGTGGTTGTTGATCCCAGAGTTTCAACTGCCTCCAAATTCTTTACCAAACAGTTCTTCTTCGCCATTCTCTTGGCAGTCAGGGTTAGACAAACCTTAGATCAGAAAATATTGCTTAAAACTAAAATAAGCAATTTTATTTCAGTTATTTTTCTAAATAAATGAACATTTTTTTAAACAGTAAATTTACATTAAAAATTAAAGTAACAATTAGATAATCTAAAACATAAGCTGGTAAAAAGATATTACCGTAACAGTGACAAGTAAACCTTCTGGGACATTGGCCACAATAATCCCAATGAGGAAGATGACAGCATCAAGCCAGTAGTATCCCAAAATGAAGGCAATGATGAAAAATAAAACTCCCAAGGATACTGAAACAGCTGTTATTATGTGGATAAAATGTGTAATCTCTCTAGCAATGGGGGTGGGCCCGGCATCCAGTCCAGTAGTCAAGTTGGCGATACGCCCCATTACTGAATTGTCACCCGTTTTTACAACAATACCTTTAGCAGTTCCTAAAAAATAAAAGGTGATGTTAGTTTGAAAAAAAGACTTAAATGCTGACTGTATAAAAAAAAAGTCTTAAGCTATTATTACATATGAAAATTTAAACTTTCAGAATCCATTTCCTGTCAATAGTTTTGTAATATAATGCCTGCACATTTAATTTGACATGAATAATAATTTTACCTTCAACAGCATTAGTAGAAAAAAAAGCCAAATTTTTAGTTTCCAGAGGATTTTCATTTGTAAAAAATGTAGATCTGGACTGAGGCTCAGATTCTCCAGTTAGTGATGAATTGTCCACCTACATTATGGATAAAAATATTTTACGTATATTTTTTTATAACTCTGGAAATAATTTGGTTCAATTTCTGCAATGTTTGAATGGTACCTTAAATCCATGGCAGGCTATAATTCTAATGTCAGCAGGTATACGATCACCAAACTTGACCTCTACGATGTCACCAACCACAAGATGTTCGGCAAGAATATTTTGCTTTTGTCCTCCACGAATAACCAGGGCATTCTGAGAGTTGAGATTTATAATTACTATTTATTCTAAATTATGTACTGAAAGTGAATATAATTTAGACAACTAAAAAAGCAATTCTGAAAAGTTTTGCGAATCTAAAAATCATTAAAAAAAATCCTGTCATAAATTACTTAATTTTAAAACCAGACTTTCTAAAAGAAATAGTTTACCGGTGGAACCATGTTCTTGAAACAATCCATAATGCGTGAACTTTTAGACTCTTGGTAATACGAGAAGGTACCAGTAAGTAGTACAACTAAAGCTAACACTACACCAAGATACAGCTGGAAAAAAAAAAGTTTACTATGAAAAATGAACATGTACATCATTCAACTGATTAAAAAAAAATGAATGTATCTTACATTATCTCCTGGGGCAGAAGGATCTTGCCCAAGCTGTATTCCATATGCAATAAAGCACAAAATAGAGGCCACCCACATAAGCATGTTAAATCCACCCAGCATGTTTTTACAAAATTTAACCCATTCTGGTGTGGTTTTAGGTGGGGTTAACTGATTCAGTCCATATTTCAACAGGAAGTCTGCAGCTTTCTCTTGAGAATGGCCCTAAACATAAAAAGAAATCTTAATTATATGTGAATCTCGCAATTTGAAATTTATAATGGGCATTCTTACCAGTTCATAAAATTATGCATTCATCACCTATTGAGGAACACAGAATATTAACTATTTCACATTCATTGTTCCTACGAGTTCCAATATTTTTTATACTTAAAATAACCTAATGTACAAGAATGTATTCTTTGAGTTAAATTTTGTTTATAAACTGTCTTTAAATTGACTTGCATATTATTGAGTTTATCCTAGTACATTTAATTGAATATAAGGGTAGAATTAAATAGCATTTTATCAAATTAATCAAGGCAAGGCGAAAACTTTACCACAGCTGGGAAAAATACAAACTTGCATATTTTGATTATTAACCTTGAGACATCAAAATAGCTCTTGATACAAACTTACATTCTCAGGGTCTGCCCCAAATCGTTCATACAGATCCTCAAGAGGAATTCTGTGTTCATCCATATCCAGTTCCCTCTTGAGTTCAACAAGTTCCTCTTCATCCTTTTTCTTTTTGGTCTTTTTGTGGGATTTATCAGTTGAGCCATTTTTAATAGCCTGGGAATCAGCCTATTAAATAAAACCACACTAACATATTAGCTATATAGTTAGTTCCACATAAAACAATTACAATGGGCCTATAATCATCCAACAGTACGGCAGAAATTAAATTTCATAATCATGATTTATTAAGAAAAGTAATGGAATGGGGAAAAAATCTAGACCGTACACTGCAATAATTATGGCTGATGGATTTATATTAAACTTTTTAAGCCCCTATGGTTTATATTTTAATATTTATAAGTATACATTAACAAATAATCAGCTGCTTAAAATTAACATTGCCATGAATCATGATAGTCGGGTAATATATGTTAGCGACAGAAATTTTACTGAATAGTCTATACCCTAAAACCCTATGAATTATTGAACAAATGTATATTCAGAATATGATACACCTATACAGGGATTACAGCACTACCAACAAAAGCTACAGGATTAATTAACCGAGTTGATGTTTCTACAAAATTAATTCTATAATCATAATTCAAGACAATTCACATTATTATTTTCTTTAGTATAGTCTTAGATTTAGGTTAGACCAGACTGGTTAGACCGTTCGTCACAGTGCTTTATTTAACAATATATATGAGATTTTCAAATTACAAGTCGCCCATAGTTCCCTTAGCACAAATGGGCCGTTGAAGTGTAGAATTCATGTGTTTCTATAACCTCTGCATATGAAGGGATTGTGACTTGTGTGGTTAACAACGTCCAGCCGCCTTTACTTCCAACTTAAGTCAGGTACCCATTTAAAGCTGGGTGGACTTGTGGGATGACTGAAACAAATTTCACCTGGAAAAATTACCATGCCGTCCATGCTTCTCACCAAGGATCAAACCCAGGACTCATGACACTCAAGTCGAGTATCTAAACCACTCGGTAATCCGTCCCACCTTACTTAAAAAAAAACAAATGGTAATAGTTTACCACAGTCCGCCAACGAGATAAAAGGTTCTTTCATATCTTAATGCTAAGGTCTTAGTGTATAGGCTATATATCAAACGAAATTGACAGTAAAATTGATAGCTAATTATATTTTTATTCGAAGTCACTTTTTATATTTTTTTTTTACCTATGTTTCATTGAATTTTAAGTTAGTCGGCTGTGGTCTGCAGAATATGTGACGTCACTGGCTTAATGTTTTATTAAATTTTAGCCTTGATTGTACAATAAAATCATTTTTAATTTCAAATACGCACTGGCTCCACGACCGTCAAATGACGGTCGATGTATTTTTTTTTTACCGCTTCCGTCAACAATTGCATAGCCGAGCAATTATACATTAAAATAAGAGATTAGTTTGGTGTGGCGCGCTAGTGATGTCGGTTGTTTTTTTGTTCAGATTTTATTTTTCAGGATCAGGGTTAGGGATAGGGGGTTAGGGTGTGGAGCAATATCTATTGATGGTCATTTTTTAATAAATCATACATTTTTTTTTCCAGATTTTTTTTTCAGGATTAGGGTTAGGGATAGGGTTAGGGATAGGATTAGGGATAGGATTAGGGTTAAGGATAGGATTAGGGATAGGGATAGGGTTAGGGATAGGGTTAGGGATAGGGTTAGGGATAGGATTAGGGTTAGGGTTAGGGATAGGGTTAGGGATAGGGATAGGGTTAGGGATAGGGTTAGGGTTAGGGATAGGATTAGGGTTAGGGATAGGATTAGGGATAGGATTAGGGATAGGATTAGGGTTAAGGATAGGATTAGGGATAGGGATAGGGATAGGGATAGGGTTAGGGATAGGATTAGGGTTAGGGTTAGGGATAGGGATAGGGTTAGGGATAGGGTTAGGGTTAGGGATAGGGATAGGATTAGGGTTAGGGATAGGATTAGGGATAGGATTAGGGATAGGATTAGGGTTAAGGATAGGATTAGGGATAGGGATAGGGTTAGGGATAGGGATAGGGTTAGGGTGTGGTGCAATATCTATTTATGGTCCCCGAAAAAAAAAATATCTCCGATTTTTAACAGTAAATAACGTCATCAACGTCTGCAGTAAATAAGAGTTCTCATTCATTCTGTTTACTCTTTAATTGTGTGAAAACGATCGCCGATTTTGAGCACCATCATTGTGTAAGTAATAATATCATAATATAAACTGCATTTATAACTTTACATCATAAGAGTTCATTCTGTTGACGGAAGCGGTAAAAAAAAAATACATCGACCGTCTTGACGGTCGTGGAGCCAGTGCCAAATACAAATATTTGTGTGTTGGTCACAACAGAATACCGGAAAATCAAATGCCACTGACCCACATAAGATAGCAAAAATCTCACTGATCTATATAATGTTACGTACATTCATCTTCACTGCATTTACCCCAAAAAAAGTTATAAATAATATTTCATAGAACTGTAGTTAATTTAAAATTACGTATTTACACTGTCCAGGGCTACTGCAATAGAGTAGGAAACACTACTATACTCTGTATATGTAGCAATCCGAAAACACCTCATGGGGCCCTGACAATGTGCTTTAAAAAGATTAGCTATTGGGCAGGAGTATCATCAGAGGGGTCCCCCATTTGGCGGAAATGGCCAGGTGCCCCAAATTAACTGCCAGCAGCCCTGCCCTAGCGAGTAGGAGCAAAGGGGCCACGCATAAGGCTTATTTTTATAGCTGCTCTCATACTTTTTTACAAGTAGCGTGAAAAAATCATATGCATGTACGAGTTTAAACCAGGGGTCGGCAACCTGCGGCTCGCGAGCCGAATGCGGCTCTTTCGATGTCAAGTTGCGGCTCTTTCGATGTCAAGTTGCGGCTCTTTCGATGTCAAATTGCGGCTCTTTCGATGTCAAATTGCGGCCTAATCAAATACCATAATATTGAAACAACTATTTTAGTGGCTCTTTAAAAACTGAGAAAACTGTAAATTATAACTTTTGGTTCTTCCGTCTCAAAAGGTTGCCGACCCCTGGTCTAAACCACAACCTAAGGCCTAAAACTTGTATGACTTAAAAGCTTCATTTCGGCCTATTTTAATCATTTTAATCACATTAATGTAATATTCATGTTTCAAGATAAGAAAGCTAAAGCTACGAACATAGTTTCAAACAGTGCTTTTTTGTACCTTTTTCAATATGAGGAAAAAATTATTTCTTTTGTATTTTAACGCTTATTATTAATTTATTATTAATTTGTTAAAATTTAATTATTTTAAAATAGTATCTTTGCAGTTGTGATTTAGCTTGCATCGAGGTGCGAACTGATAGTTAAAAGTTAGGCAATCCCTCACTGAGTACCGGCACCTATTTTTTTTACAAAAAAAAAAGCACTGATTTCAAACATTAAAAAAAAAGTTATCAATATCTTTATTAACTCTTTGCTTGCGGACAACTATGTTTTCACATTTGGGGCCGGTTGCATTGTTACGTTTGTCCACTAGCAACCAATAGGCTATACAACGTACGGTAAACTATTCTAAAATACAATTTCGAAATTCTGAATCATTATCTTTGGACCGAAACTTAAACGGCTAATCAAAACAAAGTCTTACTGTCTCGCCCAGATGATGAAGGAGAAAGTGACGAACAAGGAATATATAAGTAATAAGCTTACGTGCTGGTTTAAACTGCTCATTTATCCAATATTCTGTGCAGGACCTTTGGCTGAGAATTGAGAGCACACAAATGAATACTTAACTTTAGTGCTTGAAAATCCGAAGAGTGCTTCTGGTAAGGCGCTTGACCAAAATGTGATCACAGGTCGTTTGTTACGAGGATATGAAGGAGTAAAACAATAAGAGTGCAGTAATCTCGCTTTGGAATGAACGGGCTGTCCGAGACGTCTCCGGTTCAAGACCCAGTGCGACGTATTCCTCGTGCTGATCCGGGGTACCGAGTATTTATACTAGTGATTAGGTTTCGCTTGACCTGCGTCAAAGGTCCTGTCACGTGACTGCGTTTTTTTTTCCTGGTACGTTGGTTGCCCCTTTTTTATTTTCTCCACCACAACCCCCCCCCCCAACCACCACCCTTCTCATTCCTTTTGTAGTCAACTTCCCCACCCCCTTTCTGTATTTTATCCGTCAAATTGTTGCCCCCCCCCCCAACCCTCTCTCTCTCTTCACAATGACCCACCGGCTAACTATCTGTTGCATTTCTAAAATCGTGTATACATGTTAGTTGAGAAGTAGGAATACACTTAGAATGATGAATACTAAAAGTACACAAGTGCATTATAAAAGTGTCTTAAACTCTGAATGTATAGCTATTTCACTTAATACTTTTTTTTAATCAAATGGATTTGCTCTGCAAGGTGATGTGTCCGGGGAATTCAGAATAGCTGAGTCTTTTCCTCCACTGTGTCGTAGTATCATAAAGAAATAATAATGAAAATAGTGCAATAAACAAAAGTCTGCGGGGGAAAAAAAAGGTGCCGGAACGCCGTTCCGGTGCGTTCCGCCAGGAAAGAATCACCGGTTATGGCTAAATAAAAGTCCGGACCTGGTCCCACCCCCGCCCAATCAATGGGGGGGGGGCGGCTCTTAGCTCCTCCCAGTTTTCCTATCTGTAAGAAGGGCCCAGCACATAGCCTAATCAGAATTTGAAGTCAGTGTTTACCTAAATGTGCCCCTCAAGGTTTAACCTACTTTAAACAGTGTTGCCAGATTGGCGAGTCTCTATTTCGTCCGTTATAAATGGGGAACACGAAACTGACTTCTGTGCCCGGGGATCCTATAATAGTCCGATCTAAATCCGCCTCTGACAATACTATAAAACCACCATATCGCCAGAGGTGTGACTTTTGTTGTTGTTGTTGTCCGGCTTTTGTAACGTGTGGCCAGACCCATCGACGTCTACGTCATCCGATCAACACCTTTTGATTGTTAACCATCTCCGATCGCTGCCTGCGGCTACCAACTAGCTCACTACTCCCAGCTAAATGGGGATGTATATTACACATCCCGCTTGACAGTAAGAGAGTGATTGTATACATATAATAATAAAAAAGGTCTAATGATGTGTTGTGGTCCAGCAACTCTGGCCGAAAAAATGTCATCGACGGCCTGTACAGTGGGCATATAGAAAGTGGTGGCAGTCAAAACTCCACTTCTAAATGGCTTTCTTCAAATTTTTAACTCATATTGAATCTTATTCTAAGAGATTCACGACAGAAACATTGTTCTTATATATCGCAGCCTATGCCTGGGGCCCACGGGCGCACCCACCCCTAAGGCCCACGGGCCCACCCACCCCAAAAAAAACAACAACAAAGAAAAGCTCTACAATAAGCCTCTGTGGGAGAGAAGGGAATACAGAAATGGCGCTACCTTGGACTCAATAAAGAATTAAGAGATAAACATTTATTTTACAAAATGTTCATCGGACTGTAAAATGAACATTTAAAAAAAAGTTTATCTTTCATCTTCTTCCTCTTCAACGAAATTATTTTTTTTTTGTTTGGAAAATGCGCAGTGCAAACTGAAAACATATGAAAGTTAATATTCTTGTTTACTTTTTGCTAAATTTAACCTTTTTAAAAAAAAAATAAAAAAAATTTAATACAAAGAATTACAAAGCGTTGATGTAAAAACATGACGCTTGACTGGTTAGTGTGTGTTTGTGGGTGTGTGTGTAAGTGTATGTGAGTGTGTTTGTCTGTATAAGAGAAAATACATGATTTCATGTGTGTTTGTGTGTGTGTCTGTGTGTGTGCTTGAGTGAGCGAGAGAGTACTATGTGCGTGTGTCTGTGTTGGTGTGTGTCTGACTGTGTGTTTTCAAAACAGAAAAAGGGTTGGGGAGAGATGGGTTGGAAAAAAAAGCAAATCAGAAAAAGTAGCTAATGTATATTTGATACGGAAATGGTGGATGGGAAGAGGGTGGGGGGAGGGGTCGTCCCCCACGACAGTCTGCTTCGGTCTACTTACAATACAAGGTGGACTGAAGCTGAATCTGGTAACAGCCAGTTGGAAAAGGTGCGGGGGGGGGACAGGTGGGGGGGGAGTGGGAAGGATAGTTTTTTCCCAAGGATTCGCTTCACCTACTCTGCGGTAACTATTTTTAAAACTGTGGTTAAATACCAGTGGCTCTCACAAAATTGAAACCCAAAAAAGACACTTGATTTGCTGTACTCGCAAAAAAGAAAAGAAACATATATATATATATATATATATATATATATATATATAAATATATATATATATATATATATATATATATATAAAGCCCGGGATAGCCACTGCGTACTACGGATGTCAAGGCCTGTGTTTTCAGAATGTGGAGGTAAATTGCCTACGTCACATAAAGTAACCAGACCTCATACAGTGATTACTACAGTGCATGCATGTGAAGAGCATAGGACGAAAACACACGGTCCCAAAAATAATATATTAATGTCAATGGTACATTTCGTCGAATTATGAGAAAATAAGTTAACCTTTTTTTTTTTTTGTTATCTTGTGCTATGTAATGTGACATAAAGACTCGTTTGATGTATTGTTTGTTATCTTGTGCTATATAATGTGACATAAAGACTCGTTTGATGTATTGTTTGTTATCTTGTGCTATATAATGTGACATAAAGACTCGTTTGATGTATTGTTACCTTATGCTATGTAATGTGACATAAAGACTCGTTTGATGTATTGTTTGTTACCTTGTGCTATATAGTGTGACATAAAGACTCGTTTGATGTATTGTTTGTTATCTTGTGCTATATAATGTGACATAAAGACTCGTTTGATGTATTGTTTGTTATCTTGTGCTATATAATGTGACATAAAGACTCGTTTGATGTATTGTTTGTTATGTTGTGCTATATAATGTGACATAAAGACTCGTTTGATGTATTGTTTGTTATCTTGTGCTATATAATGTGACATAAAGACTCGTTTGATGTATTGTTTGTTATCTTGTGCTATATAATGTGACATAAAGACTCGTTTGATGTATTGTTTGTTATCTTGTGCTATATACTGTGACATAAAGACTCGTTTGATGTATTGTTTGTTATCTTGTGCTATATAATGTGACATAAAGACTCGTTTGATGTATTGTTTGTTATCTTGTGCTATATAATGTGACATAAAGACTCGTTTGATGTATTGCTTGTTATCTTGTGCTATATAATGTGACATAAAGACTCGTTTTATGTATTGTTTGTTACCTTGTGGTATATAATGTGACATAAAGACTCGTTTGATGTATTGTTTGTTATCTTGTGCTATATAATGTGACATAAAGACTCGTTTGATGTATTGTTTGTTATCTTGTGCTATATAATGTGACATAAAGACTCGTTTGATGTATTGTTTGTTATCTTGTGCTATATAACGTGACATAAAGACTCGTTTGATGTATTGTTTGTTATCTTGTGCTATATAATGTGACATAAAGACTCGTTTGATGTATTGTTTGTTATCTTGTGCTATATAATGTGACATAAAGACTCGTTTGATGTATTGTTTGTTATCTTGTGCTATATAATGTGACATAAAGACTCGTTTGATGTATTGTTTACCTTATGCTATATAATGTGACATAAAGACTCGTTTGATGTATTGTTTATTACCTTGTGCTATATAATGTGACATAAAGACTCGTTTGATGTATTGTTACCTTACGCTATGTAATGTGACATAAAGACTCGTTTGATGTATTGTTTGTTACCTTGTGCTATGTAATGTGACATAAAGACTCGTTTGATGTATTGTTTGTTATCTTGTGCTATATAACGTGACATAAAGACTCGTTTGATGTATTGTTTGTTATATTGTGCTATATAATGTGACATAAAGACTCGTTTGATGTATTGCTTGTTATCTTGTGCTATATAATGTGACATAAAGACTCGTTTTATGTATTGTTTGTTACCTTGTGGTATATAATGTGACATAAAGACTCGTTTGATGTATTGTTTGTTATCTTGTGCTATATAATGTGACATAAAGACTCGTTTGATGTATTGTTTGTTATCTTGTGCTATATAATGTGACATAAAGACTCGTTTGATGTATTGTTTGTTATCTTGTGCTATATAACGTGACATAAAGACTCGTTTGATGTATTGTTTGTTATCTTGTGCTATATAATGTGACATAAAGACTCGTTTGATGTATTGTTTGTTATCTTGTGCTATATAATGTGACATAAAGACTCGTTTGATGTATTGTTTGTTATCTTGTGCTATATAATGTGACATAAAGACTCGTTTGATGTATTGTTACCTTATGCTATATAATGTGACATAAAGACTCGTTTGATGTATTGTTTATTACCTTGTGCTATATAATGTGACATAAAGACTCGTTTGATGTATTGTTACCTTACGCTATGTAATGTGACATAAAGACTCGTTTGATGTATTGTTTGTTACCTTGTGCTATGTAATGTGACATAAAGACTCGTTTGATGTATTGTTTGTTATCTTGTGCTATATAACGTGACATAAAGACTCGTTTGATGTATTGTTTGTTATCTTGTGCTATATAATGTGACATAAAGACTCGTTTGATGTATTGTTTGTTATCTTGTGCTATATAATGTGACATAAAGACTCGTTTGATGTATTGTTACCTTATGCTATATAATGTGACATAAAGACTCGTTTGATGTATTGTTTATTACCTTGTGCTATATAATGTGACATAAAGACTCGTTTGATGTATTGTTACCTTACGCTATGTAATGTGACATAAAGACTCGTTTGATGTATTGTTTGTTACCTTGTGCTATGTAATGTGACATAAAGACTCGTTTGATGTATTGTTTGTTATCTTGTGCTATATAACGTGACATAAAGACTCGTTTGATGTATTGTTTGTTATCTTGTGCTATATAATGTGACATAAAGACTCGTTTGATGTATTGTTTGTTATCTTGTGCTATATAATGTGACATAAAGACTCGTTTGATGTATTGTTACCTTATGCTATGTAATGTGACATAAAGACTCGTTTGATGTATTGTTTGTTACCTTGTGCTATATAGTGTGACATAAAGACTCGTTTGATGTATTGTTACCTTATGCTATGTAATGTGACATAAAGACTCGTTTGATGTATTGTTTGTTACCTTGTGCTATATAGTGTGACATAAAGACTCGTTTGATGTATTGTTTGTTATCTTGTGCTATATAATGTGACATAAAGACTCGTTTGATGTATTGTTTGTTATCTTGTGCTATATAATGTGACATAAAGACTCGTTTGATGTATTGTTTGTTATCTTGTGCTATATAATGTGACATAAAGACTCGTTTGATGTATTGTTTGTTATGTTGTGCTATATAATGTGACATAAAGACTCGTTTGATGTATTGTTTGTTATCTTGTGCTATATAATGTGACATAAAGACTCGTTTGATGTATTGTTTGTTATCTTGTGCTATATAATGTGACATAAAGACTCGTTTGATGTATTGTTTGTTATCTTGTGCTATATACTGTGACATAAAGACTCGTTTGATGTATTGTTTGTTATCTTGTGCTATATAATGTGACATAAAGACTCGTTTGATGTATTGTTTGTTATCTTGTGCTATATAATGTGACATAAAGACTCGTTTGATGTATTGCTTGTTATCTTGTGCTATATAATGTGACATAAAGACTCGTTTTATGTATTGTTTGTTACCTTGTGGTATATAATGTGACATAAAGACTCGTTTGATGTATTGTTTGTTATCTTGTGCTATATAATGTGACATAAAGACTCGTTTGATGTATTGTTTGTTATCTTGTGCTATATAATGTGACATAAAGACTCGTTTGATGTATTGTTTGTTATCTTGTGCTATATAACGTGACATAAAGACTCGTTTGATGTATTGTTTGTTATCTTGTGCTATATAATGTGACATAAAGACTCGTTTGATGTATTGTTTGTTATCTTGTGCTATATAATGTGACATAAAGACTCGTTTGATGTATTGTTTGTTATCTTGTGCTATATAATGTGACATAAAGACTCGTTTGATGTATTGTTACCTTATGCTATATAATGTGACATAAAGACTCGTTTGATGTATTGTTTATTACCTTGTGCTATATAATGTGACATAAAGACTCGTTTGATGTATTGTTACCTTACGCTATGTAATGTGACATAAAGACTCGTTTGATGTATTGTTTGTTACCTTGTGCTATGTAATGTGACATAAAGACTCGTTTGATGTATTGTTTGTTATCTTGTGCTATATAACGTGACATAAAGACTCGTTTGATGTATTGTTTGTTATCTTGTGCTATATAATGTGACATAAAGACTCGTTTGATGTATTGTTTGTTATATTGTGCTATATAATGTGACATAAAGATTAGTTTGATGTTTTGGATACCAACTAAAAAAAACTTTTTTCTTTTTAACTTGCACGTTAAACATTAAATTTTATATGAAAACTTTGGGGTATTGTCCTATTGGGGTATCGTTCTTCGAGGGCATTGTCCTATGGGGTATTGTCATATGGGGGGGTATCGTCCTTTTGGGGTATTGTCCTATGTGGGCTTTTTCCTATGGGGTATTGTCATATGCGGGTATAGTCCTATGGGGTATTGTCCGTGACCAGTGCAGTTCATCACATCTACGTCTCCTACAATGACACTGCGTTACGTGGATGTCCTACCTACGTCACCGCGTGTTTGTCCTCGCGTGTTTGTTCATATATTTTTGTCCTCGTGTGTTTGTCATCGCGGTGATTGTCCTCGTGTTTTTGTCCTCGTGTGTTTGTCATTGCGTGATTGTCCACGTGTGATTGTCATATATATATAGATATATATAACACCAATGCACATCGTGAATATAAATTGATTTTTCAGAAACCCGTTATTTTTGTGTATTTATGTTGTGTGTATCAATAATGAGGTGCTGCACTTAAAAAAACAAGAACAATCGCCACATTTGTTTTTTTTTTTCAGTCATTATAAGAGCAGTTTTTAAACTGTGATACATTTTCTGTCGGTTATATCTCCTAAGCTAAGTGTAGCAGCGAAATATGTAAAACACAATAAAATAAGACACAAAACTGTGACAAGAACCACACATTATATATCCTGTGACAAGAACCACATAATATATATCTGTGACCAGGACCGTAGCGTGCGGGGGTTTTGTCTGGCCCCCCTCTGCTTGTTTGCACTTCTTAGTAATATTTGTTACAGCCCCCCCCCATGCTATTGGCCTGGCTCCTGCTGTAGAATGCCTGGCCCCTGCTGTAGAATGCCTGGCCCCTGCTGTAGAATTTTCACGCTACGAAGGGGGTGGGGCTGTCTGTGACAAGAACCATCTAAGTCATTTGTTTACCTTTTTTTTGTCTATCGCTTCTGAATCAACATTTTTGCCTTCCCCGTCTTTCCAATACAGATTTACCTGATAACATTTAACCCGTGTATTCTTTATCTCCCCCCCCCCCTATTGCATACCAACCTTATTTTTTGATTTTATCTTCCATGCAACTTTATGTAGACATTAAAAAAACAAACGGGAAAAACAACAAAAACAATTTACAATACATTGGCTGATTGAAAACGATTTTCCAACTGGCGTCTTCAAAGTAAGAAATCAAAAACAAAACAAAAAAAAACCTTTTGAAAAAAAGTCCTTTATCAAAATGCACTAAAAGCAAAACAAAAAATGAAAAAACAGGTTTATATATTATCATTAATAAAAATGCACTTGTATTCCCATCTTGGTTATATATATATATATATTTATATCAAGGCCGTAGCCGGGGGGGCTAGGGGACTACAGCCCCCCACCCAATTAATTATAAAAATCAAATTCTATTATAAAATACACTTCTTTATCATTGTGATCCAATTTTTTCTTATATAAAACTATCCGCACAGCCCCCCCCCCCAAGCCGCACAGCCCCACCCCCCAAAACAAAATCCTGGCTACGGCCTTGATATATATATATATACACACATAATTCATTTAATACTATATATCAACTAATATGATTACAAAAGAAAGTTCCCTTAGCCCTAGCGGGCCATCGGGGCAGATGAAGTGTAGAATTCAACTGTTCCTATAACCTCGGCATATGAAGGGATTGTGTGGTTAGCACAACGCCCAGCCGCCTTTACTTCCCCAACTTAAGTCAGGTACCCATTTAAAGATGGGTGCACTTGTAAGACGACTTTGCGCCAAAATTTCACCTAGAAAAAAATTCCATGGATCACCGAGGATCGAACCCTGGACTCTCAGGTCGACATTCGAGTATCTACATGACTCGGACATCCGTCCCACAATATCATCATATATAATAATACTCATTTCCAATGTGCGTTAAATCGAAAGTAAAGAATTAATACAACAGTATTCCAGTTTAAAATACAACCATGAAAAAAATCGGATCTGCCCGAAACCAAAAAATAACCTAGCCTACCGATCAAGCATAAGGGGATATAACTCTATGCAAAGGTTTTGCAGGGTACAGCTAGTAATTAAATATTTCGGTCCAAAAACATCTCCGTTGACAGGACAAGGGAAATAACATCATGGTTATTTAATGAGACCAAAGGCGGAATTAGGTATAACGAGGCACTGGGCGCATAAATAGATACCCCCCCTCCACTTACCCAATGGTATAAAGTACATACAAAATAAATAGATACATAAATACAGTAGTCAATTTATGTAAGCATATAGCAGTGGCGTAGCGAGGGGGGGGCGTGGGTACGAATGTCCCCGGGCGCCGAGGTTCAGGGGTGCCAAATGGTATATTTTACATATAATATTATATGGTTTTCAAATGGGGGGGGGGGCGCTAAAAAGGTAAAATGCCCCGGGCGCAAGTTGTCTTGCCCCCCTCGCTACGCCTCTGGCATATAGTGTTGTGCAAGATGGCAGCAGCTTAAATTAAAGTGTTGCTGTATATTATGCTAAAATCAGCTTTAAAATTGTTTTTTTTATAGAATCAGCGCTTAGTAACACTAGTTTAACCACTTTCATCATAAACACTGTTAAACATATCAAACACCCGACGGCAACTCTATAGGCAAAGTGATCCCCATACGGTTATTTTGGGTTGCAAACCACCCCCCGCCCCCCCCCCCCTGGATAAGTGTACGCGCAGATAGGACCGTCGTGCGTAGATCCTGCACATGGTGGGTGATCTGTAAGATAACTGGCGTCACAAACAATACGATAAATATTTAAAAAAAAAAACACACAATTTTTTTTTATGTTACACCCAGCTGGGACAGCGTTTTAAGTCTGCGTGTGCATCACAAGGTCAAGAACGAGGGATTCTTTCTCGTCGCATGCTGGTTGATTTTTAGGAAATCGGTGGAGCGTGACTCTGAGGTCAGACCTGAAAGGTCAAAGTCCCTCTATACCTGATATTTTCTTTTATTATGAAGTCAAAATGTTAGCCTACTAGCTATGTTATGTTCAGACTAACTGCCTACTATAGTAATGGGTGTTGTATTTTATTTTTTTATTGACTATTGGCGACTGCTACCTGCTAGTGTTGTTGGTTCATTGCAAGTTGCAGGCGACATATGTCTTCTTTAAAATACGCCTGTAATTCTAAATTTTGTAAATTTCAACTAAAATTATTTTTTCAAAATATTTTACAACAATTTAGATTTACTATAACTCAAACAGTGGCCTTTTTGACCAATTTAATTCAAATAGTAGCCTTTTTGACCAATTTAATCCAAATTTAGAACGTTGTTAGACGTGAAACTTTCTGTACGGGGACAAAATGGGCGGCTGCTACTGGCAGGGGTGTTCTTATTGCCAACGAGGCGTCCGTCTTTTCTCTTTAAATCAAATGCTATCATGACAAGTACTTGGCAGAAGGCTCCTAAAGTTATGAAAATTTCTGCCAAGGGTATTCGAGAACATAAGAACGGCTCGGGACCTACTACCCCATCACACCCCACCCTAGCGCCACATTCCCAGAACTCTACTGTCAGGAGTTTCTATTACTCGCGAAGCTAAACCCCATTTCACTGTAATGCTGTGGTTGCTGCCGACATGTACAAGCTAAACCCCATTTCACTGTAATGCTGTGGTTGCTGCCGACATGTACAAGCTAAACCCCATTTCAATGTAATGATGTGGTTACTGCCGACCTGTACAAGCTATAAACCCCATTTCACTGTAATGATGTGGTTGCTGCCGACCTGTACAAGCTTAACCCCATTTCACTGTAATGATGTGGTTGCTGCCGACATGTACAAGCTAAACCCCATTTCACTGTAATGATGTGGTTGCTGCCGACCTGTACAAGCTAAACCCCATTTCACTGTAATGCTGTGGTTGCTGCCGACATGTACAAGCTAAACCTCATTTCACTGTAATGATGTGGTTGCTGCTGACCTGTACAAGCGAAACCCCATTTCACTGTAATGCTGTGGTTGCTGCCGACCTGTACAAGCTATAAACCCCATTTCACTGTAATGATGTGGTTGCTGCCGACCTGTACAAGCTTAACCCCATTTCACTGTAATGATGTGGTTGCTGCCGACATGTACAAGCTAAACCCCATTTCACTGTAATGATGTGGTTGCTGCCGACCTGTACAAGCTAAACCCCATTTCACTGTAATGCTGTGGTTGCTGCCGACATGTACAAGCTAAACCTCATTTCACTGTAATGATGTGGTTGCTGCTGACCTGTACAAGCGAAACCCCATTTCACTGTAATGTTGTGGTTGCTGCCGACATGTACAAGCTAAACTTCAGATCACTATAATGCAGTGAGCGTCAGGCCATGCGCAGGGCCAAATTGAACTACTAGGATGACCGTACATCCACATGCCAAGTGTTTTACATTTTTTTTGCTACATGACTAAAAGTTTGTTCTAGGCCAAGTCCGAAAAAACAACAACTATATATTGAGTTAGGCAGTGTTTCCCAACCTTTTTCGTGCCGCGCCCCACCGAGGCCTTAAGTATGCACCCCCGCTCTCCTCCCCCCCCCCAACACTTTTTTTTTTTGATGTGCATTTATTGACCAATCCGCCCAAATTGGTCCAAAGGTGTTTTCTCCCAAATCTCCAACAATCGACCCCCCTTTTTTCTCCGACAATTTAGGTCATAGTAAATTTAAACCTATCTTCAATTTATTGTAGTAGTAAAAACGACGCCGTCAAAGAGCCTGGTCACCAAAACTTTCAACCGACGCAAGTGTCTGGGCTGGTGGGCAAACTTTTTTGTGTTGCGGGCCACCACATTTGGGTTCGGACATTTGACCGGTGTGGCCAAACCATTGAGCATATTGATGGAGTGTAAACATTATTTTAAACCCCCATAAAAAAGGGCTATTGGTGTATTGAGTGGCGGGCGGTTTAAACAGTCCCGCGGGATGTGCTTGTTCCCATTTGCTGGTCTATGGCATTGGAAGTGAGAACGGTGCGGATGAAAGTAATGGTGGTTTACATCTCTGTGACAGAAATAGAAATAGCCATGCATTGACTACACCTTGGGGAGGGTGGGTGGGTTTGGGATTTCTAATATACTTATGCTATACACTCGTCAAGAGCGGGACTTTCACAGCTGAAAAGTGCTTTAAAAATGCAACAGCATCGGGAGGTGGGAACAGGATTGACAAGATCGCAAAAGGAGGATCAGCTTCGGCAGCAAACGCAGTACCAGCTTCCGCAGCAAACACAGTACCAGCTTCAGCAGCAAACACAGTACCAGCTACAGCAGCAAACACAGTACCAGCTACAGCAGCAAACACAGTACCAGCTACAGCAGCAAACACAGTACCACTTTCAGCAGCAAACACAGTACCAGCTACAGCAGCAAACACAGTACCAGCTACAGCAGCAAACACAGTACCAGCTACAGCAGCAAACACAGTACCAGCTTCAGTAGCATACACAGTACCACCTTCAGCAGCATACACAGTACCACCTTCAGCAGCAAACATAGTATCAGCTACAGCAGCAAACACAGTACCAGCTACAGCAGCAAACACAGTACCAGCTACAGCAGCAAACACAGTACCAGCTTCAGCAGCATACACAGTACCAGCTACAGCAGCAAACACAGTACCAGCTTCAGCAGCATACACAGTACCAGCTACAGCAGAAAACACAGTACCAGCTTCAGCAGCATACACAGTACCAGCTACAGCAGCAAACACAGTACCAGCTTCAGCAGCATACACAGTACCAGCTACAGCAGCAAACACAGTACCAGCTTCAGCAGCAAACACAGTACCACCTTCAGCATCACACTTAGTACCAGTTGGTGTTTTTTTATGCCACCGGTGATTCACTGCATTATTAATAGGTGCTACTCTACGAAAACTCACGCTGATGCAGAAAGATGTTCCATGCGTTCGCGACAGGTCCCCGATGGAAAGTGTCAAAATTCTTTTTAATAGATTTTAGAACCAAATTTTCTTTTTTTGGCTTTGCTTTCATTTCATTGAACTTTTGACAGAAAATTTTGAGAAATAACAACAAAAATATACATTATTTTCAATGTTATTTTTATTTTTCACCTTGACCTATTTACAAAGAAATTAATAAGATTGTGAAGGACGACTTTCGCTATGATGATGTAGACAACGGTTACATATTGACGTCATGAAGCAAAATTTGCAATCGCGCACTTTTTTTTTGTCTGCATATAAAATGGGACCCGAATCTTCAGTTTTTCAACATTATATAATATTTAAAGTAGGTCTTAATTTTGGCGAATGACGTCAATGTCTGATCGTCACAGAGTATCAAATTATCATTTCATTTTCACACAATTTGTTTCTCTTTTATCATATTGCTATATCCTTAAGGGCATAATGATACTTATATATATATATATATATATATATATATATGTGTGTGTGTGTGTGTGTGTGTGTGTGTGTGTGTGTGTGTGTGTGTATGTTAGCCGTTAAATGGTGACGTCTCATTTTGACCTTACCTTGCGAGCCACGCCGATTCGCTTGAGTACTTTCACTGGCCTCGACCTTCATCATAACGGATTTTATTAGAGGGAAAAAAAATCGCCCCCCCACCCATCCCCAAAGACCTTATAAACTGAATTGTGTCCGAACTATTTTAACAGGCGGGGGGGGGGGGGAACCCATCAGCTTCCCGCTCGAACTTTCCCTTCATTGTCACAAGTGGAGTCACTCGTGATCCGCATATGACGTCAGATATTAGCATATGAATGGCGACGTGACGAGGTGCTAAGTGTCATTGCCTTTGAGACAATGGCTGCTCAGAAATGAAACCGATGTGCTATGAATGGCTAGATTTCCTTTCTTTGAAATCCGTTACGCGCAGCTTTGATGACCTTTAAGTATAGCCTATATAAAAATGTGCGACAAACGGGAATAAAAGAGTAAGCCATGAACATTTTTTTTTAAAAAGAATAGCTTCATATATGGGTTACATGCTACGAATCGCTTCTCATCCTTTTGGCTAAGATCAAAGTGTAGTATCTGCACTAAAATGGATCTTATCATGGTGTAGGAGACATACCATGACCTGTGGGGAAAAGATCATTGGGGTCTCCTTGCCAGTGAAAAAAACAAACATTTTGCGACGACGGTGGTCCTGTGGTCCATGAGGATAATCCGAGACCATAGTATTCATAGCTGGCGGTGGGGACAGATGTGGTCGGAACACAGCACCCACTCAAACACACTGTCGCAGCCTGTCATTTGTGGCAGGCAGGGTAGGCACACAACACTACTCTAGACACTCCCCTCTGTCCGTGTGGCAAGAAATAAAACCATGCCTTGCCATTCTGACCGCTCGGCCGTACACACAACCTGACCAGTCTAGGCATGTCTTTAAAGCCTTTTATTCTGCCATGCTGGCAGATGCAGCGAGAAGGCTTACCCCGCCGCTCTGTAGGCATGGCAGACATGCATCAGCACCGCCAATGAAGCTGGTGTGGAAGGCACACGAAACCCTGTCATATTGGTAGTTGCGGCGCAAAAAAAATATCTTCATATATTGGTAGACCTTCAACATTTAGATCCGTTCTTGAGCTTTTTTCAGTAACATGTGGGGGTGGGGGGGGGGAGAGCTGGGCAGAAGTATCAGCCGGAACTTTATTAGCATTTTATTTGATACAAATGTGAAATGTGCACAGTGGGGCAGAGGCGTGTCTAGTTATTATGGCGCCCTATGAGAGTCACATTTTGATTTGCGCCCTTCTCCCAATCTGAAAAGCGCTAACAACATTTAACAACGCTCATTCAGCGCCCCTTTTCCTAGTTAGGCGCCCTTAACGGCCGCACAGCCAGCAGTACCATTCCTACGCCACTGCTGTGGGGACCCAGAGGTGGTCGCCTGGTATGTCTATGTATAAGAAAAAGCTCTGTTAAACATCAAAGGTCACATAAGGTGTACGTTTCTTTTTTATTAATCATGTAACTTTAGCCAGATTGACAGCACACATGGGACTTTTAAACAAGATACAATAAAATATTTCGAAACAGCAATGTTATTATTATTTTTTTTAATCATCATTCTGTTAAATGCTAAATAGACCTCGTGACGTATTTAAACGGAAGTGACTTTTTTTTTTTTAAAATAATATGCGTGCATAATATAAAATGAGATTTCCATTTACCACGAATGAAAAGGGGAAAAAAAAAGATTAAAAAGTGGAGATAACCCATTTAAATTTAAATCAGGGCATATTATGTGTTTGTAGACATTTCGTCTGAGAGTTTCCAAAATATCCCGTTGCGTTATTATCTTGAAAATGTATTTTTGTTATTTCCCGGCTTGTGACACATTTATTTTTTTAATAACTTTTTGTTTTTGATTGATTATATTTCCCACTAGCTGTTTTCTGATGAGAGCCAATTACAGGTGGGCGCAAAAGGGTGCTGATGCTTTCAGGGCCACCGAAAGGACGGGGCGCATCCCGAACACAGTTCTGGAGTCCATGGCTATGTCAGGTGATATTAATGACTTAGCAAAAACTGGGTCTGTATGTTGAGTTTGTGAAGATAAGCTTGCGGCAGCCCCGCAGCATTAGGCGCATTTCTAAAATAGGTGCAGTTAGGCACATTTCTGAAAAAACCTGCAGTTAGGCATGTTTCTGAAATAGGTGTAGTTAGGCATGTTTCTGAAATAGGTGCAGTTAGGCATGTTTCTAAAATAGGTGCAGTTAGGCACATTTCTGAAAAAACCTGCAGTTAGGCATGTTTCTGAAATAGGTGCAGTTAGGCATGTTTCTGAAATAGGTGCAGTTAGGCATGTTTCTGAAATAGGTGCAGTTAGGCATGTTTCTGAAATAGGTGCAGTTAGGCATGTTTCTGAAATAGGTGCAGTTAGGCATGTTTCTGAAATAGGTGCAGTTAGGCATTATTCTGAAATAGGTGCAGTTAGGCATGTTTCTGAAATAGGTGCAGTTAGGCATGTTTCTGAAATAGGTGCAGTTAGGTGCAATTAAAACATGTGCTTTGAGTATCGAATGCACATTCACCAACTGCGAGAAAAAAAATGTGCTGCAATTGTTCTTTTAACGTGTTGACTTACCTTACTGCAAAGGTCCCCCAACCCCCCCCCCCCCGGGCCGCGGACGATACCGGTCCGTGGATCGAATGGTACTGGGCCGCCCAAAAAAAATATTAAATTAATGTTTTGATTTGTTTTTCACTAAAATCTCAAATTACTTCATTTACATATTTATTTATTCAACTTTTACCAAAATAAACATTGAAATGGATATAGTTTCTTGAATATATCTCTCAGTCGGCTAGTAAAATTTCCCTATTTTTTTTTTTTCAGGAATATAGGAGCTAAAAAATAGTTGGCAGCTAATTTTCTCGTTTTATATATATATCAGCAGTTCTCAATATTTTTCACGACTTTTTTCACAACTGTAGTGCAAAGGCTGCGAAAGAATGTATGCAGGTTCCCCCTATCCCTCACACGTAAGTTAACAAATAGATGGTCTTAATTTCTATTTGGTTTTACGCTTACTTTCTATAGCGATACTTGGGCATGTTGTTTGGGCGACCTTTTCCAAATTATTGGTCCGCTTTAAAGGAAAATTTTATATCGCTGCGTACCACCGGCATAATCTTCTTTGTACCTCTTGGGATACGCGCACTACCGGTTGATAACCGCGTTTATACATCATCTGAACAAACAACACTGTACAGTTTTCTAGTAGCCTATCAATAACGGGAATAAAAATGCTGCTTTGAAGCGGTGGCTTATCTGGCAATACTTGGACAATGCCGCCCCGTTCCGGTGCCTAAATGGACTTAATTAGTACAAATAAATGCCGCCCATTGTTAGTAACAAAGCAAGCGACGCCCGATGCAGATAGCCCGCCCCCATCCTCCGCCTAGTAACGTCACTGCTTTAGACTTGAAATTAAATTTCGTTTATAAATATATATTTTTTGTAATATTTTTTTTTACTACTCATTCCCAGGAAAGTATAATCGCTGTTGGTCTAATCATTCTTTGAACCTGTCTACATCATCTGTATGTCCAGTAAGTGTACCTTTATCATGGGATGGACCAGCTAGGGTGGTCAAAGATCGCCATATAAAACACATGTTATAATTCACAAAAAAGTGTGCAATTAATTATTTGTAATACGCTGGTGAAATGCAAATGAAGACTTAGGCTGAAATCAGAGTCCAACGGGTGTCACTAGGGCTGCCGGTATGAGATTCAACATAAACAGTTGTAAAGGGCTCCGAGCCTGTGGGATGGGGGGGGGGACGGGCTCCGTTTCTTTCGTACTTTATTTGATGAAGCTGTGGAGAGGGGTGACAGAGGGGGGAACCCGGTTGCCCCAGTTCGCCAAGACCTCTAAATTCTATGTCTACGGTCCTGGTATATAACATATAACACACAAAAATAACACCGTTCCATTCAACTGTCATGACCTTCATCTTAATGCCACGCTGTTAAAGCACGTAAAGCAAGTTCAAAACATTCGAGGAATTCAGACCTTTGAACCCAGCATATTTTAATTCCCCACACAAGTTGACCAAATTTCTCATTGTATAGTATAGTACATGGATGTATTTATTATGTAGGTCAGTGGATGCCCTCGTTGTGGTGAATGATCCATTTTTCAACTCATTCATATGCTAACACAGTGGATTCCGCTTAATTGGGACACCGCTTAATTGGGACAGTCGCTTATTTGGGACAAATCTCAAAGTAACCAAACCAAGAAGCCAATAGTAAATTTCTATGTTTAATTGGGACAGCCGCTTAATTGGGACAAAAAGCCTCGGTCCCGATGTGTCCCAATTAAGCGGAATCTACTGTAATATTTTCTATGAACATAATTTATACCCCTTCCTAACCCGTCTCCTTACTGACAGACTTATTTTCTGAAATAAAGAAAGCTGAAGACGGGCAGCCCGGTGACACGGTTAAACGTCCTTAACTACATAAAGAGCGTACAGCGGAACAGGTTTCTATTTACATATCAAATATCGCTCTTCTACATCCCCCCCACCGCCCACAGCCTTCTTGTCTTAGTAAAGATTTTAAAATGTGATATGTTGTTGTTTGTGTGTATGTGTGTGTGTAGTGCCAGGCCTAGCCTCTCCGTTGCCCGGGCGCAACCTGTGTTTAACCCCCCTTCCCCTCCAAAATCCCTCTTTATTAGCCTTTTTTTTTTCTCTTTCATTAAAAATTATGTCTTCAAAGATAATAGTTTGTAGCCACCCTGGTAAGGCTGCCGCCCGAGTGTTTTGAACCCTTCAGAGCCACAGTACCGCACGGTCTTGTGTGGGTGTTCCAAGGACGTGCTTTACACACTATTATCCAGACGAATTAGGTTTTGATTTGTTGTTGTTTTTTTTTTAACTAATATTCAAATTATTCTTAGTAAGACCCATAAAGACATTATATTGCTGATCCAAACATTAAAAATATTTAGGCAGAGGTAAAACGTGAGGAAAGTTTATTTAGAATCAATATTTGTTCGATTTTGTTGTTTGTGTTATACATGTACAAGGGGGAGATCATCTTCATTCACTTTGCAGTCTCGCCCAAGTACTGTCCCTTAATTCGACTGAAAACTGTATCTGCTGATCCTTTTATTGATATCCACGCTAAATCGGAGTGTGTCATAAAGCCCCGTAGCGTGAAAATTCTACAGCAGGGGCTAGGCATTCTTCAGCAGGGGCCAGGCAATAGCAGGGGGTGGGCAGGAAATAAATGTTACTAAGTAGAGCAAACAAGCAGAGGGGGCCAGAAAAAACGCAGGAGGGCCCGGCCCCATGCCCCCTGCGCACGCTACGGGCCTGGTGTCATAACCTATATCTATGGAAGCACCACGGGAGACTAGGTGACTTGAGCTATCATTCCATCCGTTTTCTCCTTTAGCATGTTTGTCCTTTAGTCCATCTCTTTCTAGGCAAGTAAAGACAGTATTTAAGAAAGGCACAGGCTCCACGTACGTCAAGACGGTCGAGGTATTTTTTTTTTACCTCGTACGTCAACAGAATGAACTCTTATGATTTGAAGTCTAATTATACATTAAAATGAGAGGTTAGTTCGTGTGGCGCGCTAGTGATGTAGGTTGTTCGCTTGGCTCCCCTTACGTCAAGACGTAATTCGTATTTTTTTTTTCCGGCTTACGTCAATAGATATTTCTCCACACCCTAACACTGTACCTAACCCTAACCCTAACCCTATCCCTATCCCTAACCCTAATCCTAACCCCTAACCCTTTTTGTTTACGCAGTGGCCACGGTAACATCAAGAAGTAATTCGTATTATTTTTTCCGGCTTACGTCAATAGATATAATAATAGAAGGCGCTTGACGTAAGCGTAGCCACTTCGTATATTACAAAGGGTACAACGAATTAAACAAGACAAATTCAAATCAGCTATAAACAAAGGGTACAACGAATTAAACAAGACAGATTCAAATCAGCTATACACAAAGAGTTCAACGAATTAAACAAGACTAATTCAAATCAGCTATAAACAAAGGGTACAACGAATTAAACAAGACAGATTCAAATCAGCTATACACAAAGAGTATAACGAATTAAACATGACAGATTCAAATCAGCTATACACAAAGAGTAGAACGAATTAAACAAGACAGATTCAAATCAGTTATACAAAGTACTTCTTTAATATCTTCATATGTCAAGGCTCGTTTAAGTTCACTAGGTCTGTATGACCCTAAAAAAAAACAGATAAATACGTCCAGATGTTTTGTCCAGCGGCCATCACAAAAAGACCTCAACAGCCAGGTAGAATTGTTCAGCCGATCCAAATATTTTGCTTCAAGGCAGCCTCTCGGCAGCTGGAAAAAAATCTGTGTCGTTATACTCTGGAACCCAAACAAAGTCGTCATTTGCTCGTACATGTCCGAATGTCTTACTGTTGACATCTATGGAAGCACCGGAAAGGATATCAGCATGAAACTACGTAGTAAAATAAATTTTAAAAAAACCTAGCTGTACCCATAGATATATCTATTTATGACTGTACCCATGTGAAATGTAGCAGAGAACAAAAACTTGAACGAAATCCCATGGATGTTACTGCAGTAGACTTCAATCGGAAAAGATGAAAAATGTATGAATTTTTCTTTTCAAAATGTCATTGTTGCTAATTTTTACGTTTGACTTATTCTCGGGTAATACGTTTAACATTTCGTTTCGTAGGATTTCTTCTGTTCAAGATAGATGAGCGACCACATCTGTCTATAAGACTGGGTTTCTCTGAAAAAAAAAACGATACAAAAATCTTTATATTTATAATAAACTAGGGCTTACACACGGCGTTGCCCGGGAAAGAAGTGCTGCGCGAGAATTTTATGAATGCCTATATTTGTGTTGTTAATTTACCCCCCCCCCCCCACACACACACATACCATTTACTGAGTAGCTTATCAGCGACAATCTACATTTAACACATCAATTCATAAAACTTATTTGTGACTAATTCTTTGAACTATAATTTGAATGACATGGTGTTTTGTGTCGTAACGTGAAAGAAGGGAGAGACAGAAAGACGGAGACAGAAACAGACTGAGACACGGATGGTCGTGTGCTTTCCCTGTCGACCTGAGGGTCTCTGGTTCGATCTCCGGTGGGGACCGAGGGATATTTCAGGTCATGGCTAAAGTACCCACTATATCTCCCATGCTGCCTCCATTGCATGGCGGGGATGAAAGTAGGGCACCGTGAAAACCGTCCCATTAGTGATTTATAGGATGTAAGAGATTTCATCTCATCTTTACAGGGACTTCACACACTGAGAGACAGAGACAGAAAGACAGGACAAAGAGACAAAGGCAGAGAGAGAGAGAGAGAGAGAGAGAGAGAGAAAGAGAGGCAGAGACAGTGAGACAATAATAATACCATCTATGTAAGCTGTATACTTACCATCTTCTCTTTCTGTAATTAATGTAAACAACGTAGATCAGGTAAGAGAGGACGGCATAATATGCAATCGTTATCAACATGATCACTGGCTGTTCTGGACAGGCTGTCTACAGCAGGATAGGACAGTAAAAATGTTTCTAATGCGTTAAAGAGACACGGTAGGTATCATGATTTTATTGTCATGTGTTCACTATTCATTTAGCACGGTTCAGCATTCAACCGCAACTTTTGCTATTTTTAGAATGGGCATTATGAAGACTCTCAGTGTATGAAGGCAAAGCTCCCAATATCAAAGGAACCACTTCCAGTAATGATTCCAATCTGATGCTTTCCTAACTCTGACAAGTATTTTTTGCCTGCTCCCACCCTCTAATATCTCTCTTATTCTCTTCATTGGGGGCCCGAGTGTATAAGGGTTGGTGTTACGTGGTCAATGATATTGGGGACCCTTTAATTAATGGTCATTAATCTTGGAGGATATTTATAAATGTATCAGGTGTTATGATGGCGCTATTTATATTTCACAGTTCACGCTCATCCCCCTATCTGAATATTCAATAAATAACCTATGGTTGGGCTACCCCAGTAAGCTTATTCAAATGTAGACCAGCCATGGGGCATCTACCACCCGCGAGCCAAATTCGGCCCACCACTCGCCTCAGAGTCAAACACAGCACCAGCCTTCTATATTATAGTCTTTACCGTTAATATACAGTGGATTCCGCTTAATTGGCACACCGCTTAATTGGGACAGCCGCTTAATTGGGACAAAAAGCCTCGGTCCCGATGTGTCCCAATTAAGCGGGATCGACTGTATATATATATATTCATCATCATGTTTCCTTTCAGTTCCTTGTGGAACATAGGGCCTCTGTGAAAGCTCGCCACTTATCACGATCTCTAGCAAGTTTTTTAAGCTCTTCCCAGCTCTTCCCTGATCGCCCGGTCTCATCTAGTATACTGCGTCTCCATGTGCGCTTGGGTCTTCCTCTGTGACGTTTGCCTTGAGGATTCCAGTCTAAGGCCTGCCTGGTTCTGTTGTTTGTATCTTTTCTCAGAGTGTGTCCAATCCATCTCCACTTTCTCTCTAGAATTTGTTGCACAATGGATCTTTGTCCACACTTCTCCCACAATTTGGTGTTCTCTAGCTTGTCATACCACTTTACTTTCATTATGTTCCTTAGACATCTGTTGATGAAGGTCTGTAGTCGATTACTTGTTGTCTCTGTTGTTTTACAAGTTTCAGACCCATAGAGTAGGACAGACTTCACATTGGTGTTAAAGATTCTTAATTTGGTTTTAGAAGAAATGTATGTGGATCTCCAGACGGCTTTTAGATTAGCGAATGCTTGGCGTGCCAGGTTTATTCTGCGTTCTATGTCTTCGTCTGTTCCTCCTGTTATACTGACCACACTCCCTAGGTATACAAAGTTTTCTACCTGATGTAGACTTTGATTCCCTACTTCTATTGTGCCATCTTGTTGTTGGTTGATTTTCAGAATCTTTGTTTTTTGCTGGTTTATCTTGAGACCAACTCTCTGTCCAGTACTATCCAGGGCTGAGACTTTCTCTTGCATGTCTTGTAACTTGTGGGACAGTATGGCCAGGTCGTCTGCGAACTCTAAGTCTTCTAGCCTCTGCACCAGGTTCCATTGGATTCCTTTACCAGAGTCAGCATAAGCCTCTTTGGTTACCCAGTCTAGAACCAGGAGAAACAGAAGTGGTGAAAGGAGGCATCCCTGCTTGACTCCAGTTGTAATGCTGAATTCCTCTGATACTCTACCATTGTGTACTACTTGGCATGTGAAGTCTAAGTACAGGTTTTTAATGATGGTTATTATCTTGGTTGGTATACCATAGTGCCTCATGATTGTCCACATTGTCTCTCTGTCGATACTATCGAAGGCCTTTTCAAAGTCTACAAATGTGACATAGAGAGGGCATTGCCATTTAATAGTTTGTTCAATGATGATAAGTAGAGTGGCAATCTGGTCAATGCATGACCTTCCTCTTCTGAACCCAGCCTGTTCCTCTCTTAGGAGGCTGTCGCAAGCTTCTTTAATATTCTGGTGAGTAGTATTCTGCTAAATACTTTGCTTGACACCGAGAGTAGGGTGATTCCTCGCCATTTATCACATTGTGATAGATCTCCTTTCTTTGGGATCTTGATCAGTAGGCCTTTTTTCCATTCTGCAGGAGGAGTTTCGGTTGACCAAATTTGATCAAATATATTATGAAGTTGGTCAACAATTCCAGTTCCTCCTTCTTTTAGGACTTCGGGTGGTATATTGTCGGTGCCTGCTGCTTTACCTGTCTTCATTTGGCGTAGTGCCTTCCATATTTCTTCTTTGGATATCTCTTTTATGTTTATATTTAGTGTTTCACCTGTAATAAGGACAGGTGGATTCAGAGGGGTTGGTCTGTTCAGCATTTCCTGGAAATATTCTTTCCATCTCTTAAGTTGATCATCAATGGAAGAAAGGAGCTTGCCTTGTTTGTCTCGTACTGGTACGTGATAATTTGATTTCTTGCCACTCAGGATTTTAGTGATTTTGTACAGCTGTTTCATGTCATTTTTCCCTGCTGCCTCTTCTGCTCGTTCTGCCATTCTGTTGTAGAAGGTTCTTTTATCCTTCCTGAGCATTTTTGAGACTGCTTTTGAGGTTGTGTTGTATTCTTGCTGGGTGAGCTGTTTATGCCTCCTTGTTTTTGCTTGGTTTACCGTTTGTTTTGCCCGTTTCCTGTCTTCGATTTTTTCCATGTCTCTTCTTTTATCCAGTGCTTTTTGTTCTCCTGTGTTGGACTTAATATTTCTTTGCATGTCCTTATGATGGTGTCTTTGAAGTTGTTCCAGGTTTTGTCTATGTCATCCTCTGTGTCATCTGGTTGTAGGGCAGAAAATCTGTTTTGGAGTGTGACTTGAAATTCCTTTCTCTTTTGTTCTTGCTGAAGTTTTTCTAAGTCAAATCTTATTCTCCCACTGGCTTTTCTCCTTTGTTTGGCTAGTTTTATTTTGAGCTTGGCTACAACCAGGTGGTGGTCCGATCCAATGTCTGCTCCTCTTTTGGCTCTTACATCTTGTAATGTACTCCTCCATGTACGACGTATCGCAATGTGGTCGATTTGATTCTCTGTTTGTTGGTCTGGTGAGGTCCATGTTGCCTTGTGACAGTTTTTGTGTGGGAAAATGCTGCCACCTATAACCAGTTCGTTGTTGGTACAGAAGTTGATGAACAACTCTCCATTTTCATTTAGGTTGCCCATTCCATGCATGCCCATTGTCTTTTCTTTTCCCTTGTTATTGTTTCCAATTTTGGCATTCATATCTCCCATATATATATATTAGTTCATATCAACACCCCCATTCATCTGATCTTGGTCGGTAACATTTACGAACCCAAAGTAGCCCTCGACTCAAAAATGTTGCCCACCCCGGATGTAGACACACGAATACACGACTTCAGCTTTCTGTCATCATTTCACACGCTGACATCTGAGTCTATAACATGGATTCACTGGGGGGGGGGGGGGGGGCAACCGGGGGATGGGCCAAAAAAAGGTGGAGAATTAGAGGGGGGGGGGGGGCGGGCCCCCTCTCAGAGACGGAGCCCCCACAATGACCCCCCTCCCCCCTCTCGCGGCGGGGGCCTGGCCGTCGATTCGCCGCTGACTGCCTTACAGTCAGATAATTGTACAGAAGATTCGGTATATTAGAAAACCGCACGGGGTTTCAGCCCGAACACGTCCCTAACACTTAGGGGCTTCCCATGTGCGGAAATCTGATATAAAATGACGTGGCAATGTAAGTGTGTGATCAGGGGGGCCCATAAGTTGGATATTGTGAGGGTCCCCAAGATATGCGGGTGGAAGACCTAATACCATCATTCATATATATCTGATGTCGGCTACAGTAGAAAAGATCAATGGACAATCAAGGTGCCTGCAGCTGTCATTTGTAATATCAAATGTATCATGTTTACTTTTTATATTAAAAAACAGCGCACTTAAAAATGATTTAAAAAATCTTCACAATTATTTGTTCTAGTAACAGAATGATGTGGATTAAAACCAAGTGAAGATCAAGGAGTAAAGGAAAGATAACTGTTTTATTTTTGTGGTTTGTGTATTCTGTCGGTGTTTTTCTAATTATCTCCTCTTTCACACTTTCAATCAATATAAATTTCAAAGACTTTAATTCATAATAAAAAATTTTTTTATTATATTTAAATTTATAAATGGATTTTTATATTTTTCTAAAATAAACATAACACAAAAATAAAGTTGCTGTAAGAAAACTTTAAATTTTAAACAAGAATGTTCTATGAAAAAGGTAAAAGAATACGAAATATTACGCACTAACAAATTTAAAGACTAATTTGTTAACTTCACCACTGACTAAAACATAAACACGGAGGATGAAACGTGGGAGAGGGGCAGAGGTGGCCTTAGAATATCTGTTGAATGCCTGAAGCAGGCCCGTAGCGTGCGGGGGTCCTGGGGGCCGCCCTCCCCCTTCGTTTTGTCTGCCCCCCCCTGCTTGTTTGCTCTACTTAGTAACATGTGTTTCCTGGACACTTCCTGCTATTGGCCTGGCCCCTGCTGTAGAATGCCTGGCCCCTGCTTTAGAATGCCTGCCCCCTGCTGTAGAATTTTCACCCTACCGGGCTGGCCTGGAGTCTTAGGAAATAAAATTAGTAAATGTATCTTAGTTCAGTAGGGATTATACAGGTGACATTATTTTTCTCGTATGAAATGTATCATGCAGAACACAAAATTCAAACGTGGTACGACAGTAAATAATTGATTCTACGTGCATTTTGTTTTTCTTTCACGCTGTGTAAATTATTTCATTACATCAGCTGCGTTCAGGTGCGAAGAAAATGAAATACTTAAAGAACCAAAGCATTGTGGGAAAAGGACAATTCCTTATATCATCAGTGACCCGTGAAATATACACTTAGGCCAACTGAGCGAATGGGGGAAAAAAAAAAGAGACCGGCGTGATGAGGGGCATGCAATGCAGGGCCCCGCCACCCCACAATAAACGCACACAAACTGTTTGTATACTTTGACTCAATATTGCATGTATTGTATGTAAATAAAAAAAAAACATTAGCGAATAAAAAATTTGGCTGTACACGTCACAGCCTCTATGAGGTATCGTGCCAACTCTTAGTGAATAAACATTAAAATAAAAAAAAAAATACTAATAAATAAAAGCAGCTATAGAGCGCGTGGGGTGGGTGGGTGGGGGGGGGGTGGACACACCAGGGTTCTATGAAATCCAAATACATGTGTTTTAGAGAGTAAAAAAAAAATACTTTCAAGAGACGTACCATTCCCCATTAGATAGATCAAGATGTTAGTATAAAAAAAATGGAATGAAATAATACAAAACAAATAAAAGACAACAAACCAACAAGCTCGTTCATTTGGAGAACGCAGACAGGAAAACTTAACAAAGAGTTACTAGTGGCAACTATTGCTATAGAGAATCACTGTAAGACGAATTGCGGTGTTAATGTATTTGTTATGGCCCAATTGATCCATTTATACATTTCAAAATGATACATAATTAATATAATATTGTTTCTTCAAATTAACTTCTTCAAATTTTAAAAAAAAAAATACATGTCAGGCCTAGATGTCAATCTGGAAACTAAAAGATGAAGCAAAACTTTTTTTTTGCATTTTTCTTGACCATTTCATCATAATCGTTCTTTAATTGAGTATACTGCTGTTTAGAAACTTGAACATCATTTTTATACCTGTCCTCTATCTTTTTAATCTGTTGGTTCCATTTCTCGTCATTCGCCTGTTTAAAATTACGCATTTCCTGCTCAAAGTTTGACTTATTTAGCTCCATTTCTTTCTGAATCTCCTCTAGGCGTTGCTGTGTCTCATCTAAGGAAGTGGTTAACTCAGTTTTCTCTAACTCAATCATCCACTTGGTTTGTTCCTTGGCCACGTCCAGTTTTCTTTCCATTTCCTTTTCTCTGGCTTTCAGTTTTTCTATTTCGGAGGTTAACTGATGAGTTAGTCTGAATTTTTCTTCCTCTGACTTAGCGCTTAGGCTCTGTAACTTTTGTTCCAGTTTCAACTTCTCTCTTTCAACAGTTTCTTTTATTTTCACTCGTTCCTGTTCTAACTTGTCTCTCAGTTCCTTTTCCCTATCCTGCATCTTTTTCTCCCATATCTCATTAACATTAGTTGGGCTGTCATCTTCCGCTTGGCCCTGACTGTGAAGGCTTTTTAGATTTTCAACAAATGTCAGTGACTTGAATTCATCATCGAAATGTTTCTGCTTCTCTTTATATCTCTTCCGTATCTCCGCTTCCTCACTGACGACTTGTTGCTTCTCCCTGGCCAGATTCACAAGTGTCTCCAGCCTGTCGGATATTGTCTTGCGCACTGCTGAAGTCGCGAGCAGTGTTTGGCCTAGGGCGCCAGTACCGTTGTCGACTTTCATGACTTGTAGATGCACCTGATTTGCTCTGAAGTACAGGTCCTCTAATATCTTTTTATCTTCTTTCGTGAAGCCTGTGCAGGCTGCGAAGTCCTGCAGTATTAAACTTATTTCTTGCATAGCTTTATCTTGCGCAAGAGGCTCCCTGACCTGGGCTAGCAAAGCTTTCCTGTTGGCTTCCGCCATTCGAAACTGTTCATTTGTGTACCTTTTTCCATCGTTCTGCAAATTATCAACAAGCTCTAACATATTTTTAATTTGTTCCTCTCTGATCTTTTCGTCTTTCGTGACATTATCAAAAAGCACGGCCCTTCTATTGCATTCTTCAAACAAATCTTTGAAAACTCCAACTTGTTTGAGACACCACTGCTGAAAATCCATTGAACCATTTTCATACTCACTTCTAAAGTAGTCACCACAGGTCATAAGCAAAATGCAGTATCTCTTTACAAAATCTTCTCCAAAAATCTTCTTCAAAATTCTGATTGCTTCTTTATCTTCGGCAGTAAATCTGGACCCGTACTTTACGGCCAGTAAGAATGCATGGTAGCCGTTAGGATTGAGGATGACTGCGTCTTGCATGCACTCGACCACCAACTTCGTGGCTTTCTCCACATCGGTGATGCTGTAGGTGTCCCCAACACCAGGGCCGTCAACAACCTTGATGACCCGTCCGTCGAACCTCCCCACGTCATAGGCCACTTCTCTTGTGACGGACGTGGTTCCAGAGGAGCTTTTGAAAACCTTTCGTCCCAGAATTGTGTTTCCGGTGGCACTTTTACCATTGCCAGTTTTACCAACAATCAGAAGATCGATGTCTACTGGCTCCTGCAATATTTTTGAAATTTGTTATTTACAAGTTTTATAATTAATAATGTCATAGTTTAACAAGTGATTAACTGCATCATAGAAGTGAATCGTAATACTTTAAAATTAATCAGTCAGTTCAGTGCTCACCTTGTGGTCGGAATGTTTTAGAACTTTTTCCTTTTCTGAAATATTATTATTATGCTTTTAATATAATTTAATCTAAAAAATATTTTGTCAGTAAAACATCGCCACTCATTAATTTAGATAATGCTGCATTTATGAATATTAAAAGTATTAACAATGGCGACTGTAATTCATAAACAGATCGGTGTTTAAAAGTTATCATTAGATTCTTAGAAATAAATATATGTTGCATTTCTAATGTTTTATTGACTTACCAACGGGCAGAGCAGTAAAGTGAGCATCTATCAATGACATCATAAGACAAAAGTCTTCAATAATCTTTGAATCCTCTTGGCTTTCAACCAATTCTTGTACATTTGCTTTCTTAATCTCTTCTAGCATCTTCATAAAAAAATATATTGAATTTAAATTAAATTTTCAAATTTTTTTGTTTTGCTTAAAAACTATACAGTTAAAAAAATGGAATCAATTAATCTAATATAAAGACCTGAATAAAGTAAGAAAGGATTTGGGGAGATATTTCAAAAGTTAAACTGATCTATTTAACAAAAAAAAGAAGCAGTATTAGTATAGTTACCATCTGTTTATTATTTTTGTAGCCAGCAAGTTTCTTCAGCCCACTGAGAAGTGTGTAAACATGCAGGCCATTCTTACTGCGTTTCTCTTTTTGATTCTCCAGACTTTCTTTGAACCAAGAGACCAGCAGTGTAGTAACATGACCTAAATAGACAAGTAGTTTTGACTTCTACTATGTATTTACAAATGCAGTATGAGTACTTGAATACTAATAACAGGAGTCATTGTTAGTCTTTTAAAAGCCCAAGACATTGACTTTCAGGTACTTTCAAGTACCTAAACAAAAGTACTCTATGCACCACTAAAGCATCATATTTGATTGGGATTTGCACTGGGGGAGTAGGGGGGGGCTTTGGCTCTTTGGGTGCCCTAAGTTGTCATTTAATTTTGCCTATTTACAAAAACAATTAATAACATTTCTCTAAGAATGTATATTTCATTTATTATCTCTTTTTTTTTCTTTAAATCATCCAAATTTTTATGCCAAGTGCTAAAACAACTTTTTCACAGATGAAGTATCATAAAATAATCATCAATTGATAATTTTTTTCAAGATATGAGTTATATGACAATAATTTTAAGTTACCATTTGTATCTGTTAATTCAGAATCTGTTAGAAAAACCTGTATAAGGAATGACACTGTTCTCAGAAACTGATCCTCGTCAGTTAAATATAGACTTAATTTCTGCAATGGAAAAACACACACACACACACAAAATAATAAAATTTATCAAACAGAACAAAAAGTAAGCAAAATATTTTTCAGCAAAGAAATTATTTTACAGTCTTTTTGCATTTCAACACAAGTATAATAATGTCCTATTCTGACCCCATTGTTAAGGGTAGATCATCCAGCAGACCATCGAGTGCCCCTGTTTCCAAAAAGGCCAAACCTTTTAGTAAAATTCTTCCCAGATCTGATGCCAATAGGGCAATGAATATACTTTTTCACCTGATCCTAAACATTTCTTAAATTATATGTCTATGGCTCCTAAAGATTTAATAAAGGCTCTGATCTCCTTAAATTTTTTTCTTAAAAATGACCAAAAACAAAATGAAAATAACTTAATGTATTTTTAAATTAATCTCCTTGTATTTAATTTTTAAAAAAGTATATAAATAATTTTATTTTTGATGGATCTTTCATTTTTTTTCAATTATTAATCTTATTGTGTGTAAATTATTACTTTCTTCTTGTAAGTTGGCTTTTTAAAAAATAATTAAAGGTATACAAGTATAAATTCTAATTTTATCAAAGAAGTGTTTAATTTACAGTTGATATATGAGTCTTGAATACATTGTTTACCAGCTAAGTTTGTGATCATGGGACGGGTGGCCGAGTGGTGTAGATACTCGACTGTCGACCTGAGAGTCCTGGGTTCGATCCTCGGTGAGAACTATCGGAATTCTCCCAGGGAAATGTGTTTCATAGTCGTCCCACAAGTCCACCCAGCTTTAAATGGGTACCTGACACTTATGTTGGGGAAGTAATGGCGGCTGGGCGTTGTGCTAACCACACAACCCCTTCATATGCTGAGGTTATAGAAACAGATGAATTCTACACCTCATCTGTCCCGAAGGCCCGTTAGGGCTAAGGGAACTTTTAAATATAAATTAAATAAAAGAAACCGAATAATAATACTTATTACATGTAGAAAAAAAAGTAAATATACATCATGGTCTATATTGATGGGAGCATTTTTTAATTGCATATTATTCACCTGTCCAATTTTGTTCTTGTCAAACACTTCTCTTATCCAGTAATCTTTCGTAATGATGTTTAGTAGAATGTGTAAAATGGACTTCTTTAAGTACTGCACATCCTGATGTCATAGAAACAATGAAATCATATGTTTTAAAGGATTTGGAAAATTGACTTCTTTAAGTATCATTTATCTTCATGTCACAGAAACAATGTTTACAATCAAACCATTATTTAATTTTATCTATCTCTGTTTGTGTCATTTGTATATACATGTATCTTTATCTGCCTTTCTTTGCTGTGTACCCAACTGACTTATTTTTGTTTGTCTCCCTTTATTTCTTACCACATCTCCCTCTAACCCCCCCTCCCTCCCACCACCTATATTGTGCTATATCATTGAACTTACTTCTAGAATACAGCTAGTCAGAGTGTTATCCTGTTTTAGAATTTTTTTGAAAAACTTGAAAGCATCTGATCTCGTCAAGGCCTTTAATAGAAAAAAAATGTAAAATCACTGACAACACAAAAAAAAACACATCAGAATAAAAACATAATCAAAATATAGTTTTGAATACCTATATATATATATATATATATATCAATATATATATATATATATATATATATATATGTATGTATATATATATATATATAATGTATAAAAGAAAAAATGATTAATTAAGCTGCATCAGTTTGGTTGCTTGTTTATCATTGACTAATACAAAGTTTTGGTCTGTGTTGTCAAAAACAATTGCACATTAAAATTGAGTTAAACCTTTTGCACACCTTCGGCTCCATAAAAAAAAAAAATTGTACACCACTTTTTTTATGTCTCACTTTGTTTAAGAGGCCCACTTTTATCTTCTGGGGCTCAGTTGGGCCTTGGGGGCCTCCTCTGACTGACCTTTCAACTTTTTTTGTCAATTAATATCTGGGCTCTTGTCAAGAGTTTAGATTGCCCTCTCTAGTCTCAACAGGGGCGGAATGGGAGTGGGTGAGGGTCATTAGCAGAGAAGACGCCCCTCTGCAGCCACATAGTTTGCAGCTCTGTCTCCCCCCCCCCCGCAGGCTATGACATAAATAAATTTAATACCTGGCACAGAACCTCACTGAATTCAGTGACCCTAACAGCCAGTTCCAACGCTGCTAGCTTTAAAGCTGCTAAACCATGCCTGTCATCTTCACTGTCGTCCTGCGAGCAGGTTGTTGTGTAGATACTGAACAAAATATCTGAAACAAAGACGTCAAGATCAGTGTGTGAGTCCTGACATTTGTCTTACGGGCAAGCATACATTAATCTACTGCAAGATATTACTGAAAACAGTAATATAAAACACATAAAGAAAACACACAAGATATCATTATGATTCATTGAAACAAATAATACTATAACTTTGAATTAGCGCAACACATTGGGAGTCGATACTGTAATATTAGAATCGATACTGTAATATTTATTCAAAATGGATTGAACGATGAAAACAATGGGGAATCGATACTGTAATATTTATTCAAAGTTTTTCACAAACACAAGTAGGAGTAAAAAAACATTCTCAAACCAATAAAGGAATATAACCTTGTTAACAATTACGAACAAAATTAATAAACGGGCTACGTCCCTTGCATCACTACACATTTCATGTCGATATCTATGCCAGCACGTGATTACCGCGTGCTGGTAGATCAAAACGGCCGTACTCAGGCGTGCATTGCAAAACTAAAAACAAAAAAATATTATAGTAAACGGTTAGTTTTACCAACTCTCTTTTTATCGTGTCCTGTTTATAACTACCTAGCAGCTCCTAGCGTGAAAATTCTACAGCAGGGGCCAGGCAATAGCAGGGGCTAGCCATTCTACAGCAGGGGCCAAGCATTCTTCAGCAGGGGCCAGGCATTCTACAACAGGGGGCAGGCATTCTTCAGTAGGGGACAGGCATTCTACAGCAGGGGGCAGGCATTCTACAGCAGGGGGCCAGGCATTCTACAGCAGGGGCCAGGCAATAGCAGGGGCCAGCCATTCTACAGCAGGGACCAGGCATTCTACAGCAGGGGCCAGGCATTCTACAACAGGGGGCAGGCATTCTTCAGTAGGGGGCAGGCATTCTACAGCAGGGGGCAGGCATTCTACAGCAGGGACCAGGCATTCTACAGCAGGGGCCAGGCAATAGCAGGGGCCAGCCATTCTACAGCAGGGACCAGGCATTTTACAGCAGGGGCCAGGCATTCTACAACAGGGGGCAGGCATTCTTCAGTAGGGGGCAGGCATTGTACAGCAGGGGGCCAGGCATTCTACAGCAGGGGCCAGGCAATAGCAGGGGCCAGGCATTCTACACCAGGGGCCAGGCATTCTACAGCAGGGGGCAGGCATACTACAGCAGGGGGCCAGGCTATTGCTGAGGGGGCCAGGTAATACATTTTACTAAGTAGAACAAATTAGCAGAGGGGGGGCAGACAAAACGCAGGGGGGTGGGGGACTCTATCCAACTTAAGGAATGTGAAGTAATGGGGTCCACTGTAATGTCTAGAAAAAGGTTGGTTTGAGTGTTAAACTTACTGAATGTTTGAATTATTGAATGCCATTTATTAAGTCTAGTGAACATCACATATTTCCAATTTAAAGGCAAAATCATAAACGTTGATTAAAGATAACAATATCAACTGTTAAATGGTACATGAAGTAAGATTCTTATTGTCCTTTTTAAATGATTGTTTTCCAATAACATTATTTAATTATCGGCACACACGAAAAAAAGATACTTTCATGGTAGAACTTCAGAACTTCACTAACTAAGAAGAATTCCCGGAGTTTAACCTGTTAACAGACTGAGCAGGACGAGAGGCGTAGTGAAGGGTGGGCAAAGGGGGGGGGCATCATACCCCGGGCGTTACTCACAAAGGGGCGCCAAAATGGGATATTTTACATATAATATCATATGTTTTTTGAATGGGTGGGGGCGCTAAAAAGCTATTGTGCCCCGGGCGCCAGTTAAGCTCGCTACGCCACTGTGCAGGACCAACCTGTGATCTTGATGTCCACCAGTTCCGCCTCAATGACCATCTGTTTGTTTCTGTACACCCTCAGAAGTTTCAGCAGCTCGTCGAGAAATTGTTTCTTTTCTAAGAATTGGTTCGCCTTCAATTGCTGAAACTGAGCTGACAAGCTCTTGACATAGTAAGCCAGTTGGTAGGGCTGTAACAGTTGCAGACTGTTCTGTGAGTCTGTCAGAGATGACTTAAGCTACAGTTGGAAAAAAACAACATTTAAGTGTCATATTAAAATTATTTTATACCAAATCAAAACGTATCAACCTTTTCGAGTAACATAAGCATACCAGCTACAAGAAAAATATTTAAAGTTTAAAAAACTATTTTTTTGAAGAATTACTAAACTTTATTTATCAAGTAAAGCTTGCAAATTGCATGCTAGTACTATATCGCTTAAATTTCAAGCCATAGAGATATAATTTTCTATTATTGATAATTAAAATTTTATCATTTGTATAATTATTTGAAAAGTTTATTTATGAGCTTTTTAAAGTGAAAAAAGTTAATAAACGAATATGTACCAGTGATGTAGACTGTGTTAGAATGTCTTCGCATGTTTCTGCATCTTTCGGAATTCTGTTTATTTAAAAATTAATATCTGTTTAACATTTTATTGTAGAAATAAATGATTAAAGCTAATTCTAATGATGTAATAGAACATTTTCTAAAAAAAATTTGTTTAATAATTTCTTTTAAATATTCATAATTATTGATGAGTAAATTAAATTATTTGTAGGAAAATCCACGCCACATCGCCGTTTCGTTTTTTTTTTTTTGCGATCCCACTCTTTCGCATTTTTAATAGAACAAGTGGACCAGCCCCGTAGCCAAGGGGGGGGGCACTGGGGAGCCGTGCCCCTTCCCCTCCCCCCGCTAGGTGTGGAGTGCCCCCCCCCCCGCTTAAAAAAGAAGAAAAAGAGGAAAAAATAAAGAAAATGTAAAGATGCCCCCTTGCTGGGTATTGGTGCCTCCCTGCTTACTTTGACCTGGCTACGGGCCTGACGTGGACTACACATAATCATATATTAAATGTAAAATAATAATAATAATAATAATATGATTTTTACGTCTAATAATTCTCATTAGCTCTTATAATGTCTGTTGAATTGGGCAACGTAATTGTTATGGTGACTAAACTAAAGTAATGTAATTCGTGCTTCAAGAACTCTACCGTGTTTTACCAATATAGCAAACAGGTTCTCTATGCTTATGCTCTAAATACAAAAACATTTAATTTATAAAGAAAGAAAGAACACTTCTTAAGACGAAATTCATTTATTGTGGTAGAGTGTCTGGAACCGATGAACAGCGATAACTAGGGGTTTAGACTATATAACTTTATTATGACTGCTTATTCGCTGTGACAAATACTAGGATTACAATATTACTGACTTTAAACTTGGTGCAGAATCAACATCAAATGGAGCTTGAAATAGAAAATTATCTAAAGGATCTGATGAAAGGTCGGACCTAAGATGGAAAAATGAAAATAAAATTAGATTTATGTAGAATTACTATATTTGTTTAGTAAAGTGGAAGGAAGAGAAAGGTTGGATTCGAACCGGTAGCCTTCAGTTCGCATGACAGGTTCAAAAAACCACAGTGAGACTCACCAACCAATGCAAAAGAAAAAAAAAATTCTTTTCTCTTGTTTCTGACTTGACTTATCGGGAAAAAAAAAATCCTGTGTATGTTAAGGAATTGAACACAAACCTCTAGATTGATAGTTGTTATCATGGACGAATGGTTGTGCGGTTTGCTCTCCGCTATATCTCCATTGGTCAGGGGTCGGCAACCTGCGGCTCGCGAGCCGCATGTGACTCTTTCGATGTCAAGTTGCGGCTCTTTCGATGTCGAATTGCGGCTTAATCAAATATCGTAATATTGGAACAACAATTTTAGTGACTCTTTAAAACCTGAGAAAATTGTAAAGGATAACTTTTGGCTCTTTTGTCTCAAAATGTTGCCGACCCCTGCCCTTGGTGCACCCATGGCCATTTCACTATCGGGTGTGGTGTGGGGATGAAAGAAGGGCACCACACAAGCAAAAACAGTCCATTAGTAGTCAATGTCAATGAAACTTTTTATAGCCACACCAGAAACTTTCATAATAAATATCAAATGAACAATAAGGATGGACTCTATTCGTTCAGTAATCAATACTAGACGCGTTCATTGCTTATATTAAGTCACGCCATGTCAACAGTGTACTCACTGAAATATAAAGCTGTGGCTGCCTCTTGGTTCCGAGATTATTTCAAAGTCGTCTTCGTCATCCATGATTGATTAAAATTCAAAACTGCCAGGGAAAAAAGTGTACGTAACGTAAAGTAACACAACGGCCACTAACGTAACATAACATAACATAACATAACATAACATAACATAACATTACATAGTTCAAATCGTTATCAGATTGTCCCCAATAGCCATCGACAATTTTTGTTTTGTTTACAAATCAAATAGATTATCAATGTTTTATTTATTCCCGCTTTTTGCTGTTTAATTAGTTTTAAGTCTTGTTTATTACATTACCCAATAAAATGTAAACATTGTAACAATGTAATTATATAATAAATATTTCAATTACATTTGTTAAATTGTACGAGTAATAGCCTAACAGTTGATGTAAATGTTTCCACTTTAAGTTTTGGACTGAGACATTTTAACCCGATTAAATGTAAACACCTCAAAACGTATAAAATTACATAAAAAAAATATTTCAATATTTTCTACTCGTCAAAAATGTAAGGGCGTGTACATGGGCTTATTATGAGGGGCTTGGTTCTAGTAGCTGTTTAGTCTAAAATGTATCGAAAATGAATTTTAAGTGTTGAGAGGGTGTATAATAAGTAAACAAACCTTGGCAATGGTACTGGGGCTAACAGTACACAATCCCTATTTAAGCCATGATTTAAAAGTTGTATTTACTAGTACTACAAAACACAAACACACAACACAATTTTAGAAATGCCATTTTTCTATGTTAGTGGGAAACTGGACTCAACAGTTTTAGTCCATTAAACAAATTGTTTTTTTTTCCTCCCCTATCAGCATCTCTCTCAGTCTCCCTGATATTATGTCATTCTTCATATATATATATACAATCACAATAGAGGAAAGAATGAAAACTGCAATATGCAACTAAAACTTTCACAAACATTGAAAATTCAAAAACAAACTTTCATTGATTATTGACAAAACAGAGTTATACTATAAAATGATAAACTTTAGACATTAAATACCAACCTTCAAATAATTTAAACAATACAGTATCCGATGATTAATCAAAGTATAGTAAAATCCTTATTTAGAAACTTTTTAAATGAAAGCACGCGATTTCTAAACATATATAGAATGTTTAGATTTCATACTTTGTACTGACTTTACTAGACCAAAGTACTAGCAAAGTGTGTAATGTGCTATAATAGAAGTTATAAACAAAAGTATCAGTCACATTTTTACGAGTTTGCTTGATAGTGATATAAGCTTATCATGAAGATAAATCCTTTCATCAATGATAAGACTTATCCCCCCACTTTACTGTAACACATGTGTACTCTGTTTTTTTTTTGTTTTTCCTGGTTGATGTTTTAATAGAATTATCTTTTGTTTTAATTTTGCAAAATGCATTATACTTTTTCAACGTGCAGAGTTAATAAGCTATTGTTTACTGATGTATGGAAGGTAAACATTAATTAACGTATTTTATCAGTAGCACATAGGCATTACCGTTCTTTCGGATAGGCAAAAGAAGGTGGCTGCCTAGCCCCCCCCCAACCCCAGTCCCCAACTGTTCAGGGTCCCCTCCCCCCACAAATTGGGAACTTTGTTTAGCAGTTACCTACTATCGTCAAGCACGAAACGACATAACAGTTGGGAAGAGAGTCAAAAGGGCCCCTGTTGTCATAAAAAAATGATTAAGGGCCCAAGATTTTGCAACTTTCAAGCGTTTTTACCTTGAGCTCCTAAGTGTTACATAAAGGTACCTTTGACTAAGCTCCGCCTTTCAGAGCCCCCCCCCCAAATGCACTTTTGCCTAGGACATCTACATGGTATTTTCCTAGGGTCCCCCAATGCGCTTTTGCCTAGGGCTCTACAGGCACGCCGAGAGGGGGGCAGGGGGGAGTCATTGCCAGGGGGCCCGCACCTGTAAGGGGGCCCGGCCACATCGACCATGTCAATTTGTTCACGACTTATTGTTTATTAAGGGGCCCGCAATGATGTCCAGCCCTGGGGCCCGTGTTGGCTCTCGGCGCCACTGGGGCTCTACATTACTGAAATACAAACATTCAAAGTTTATTGATCACTTAGGCTCGAGTATTGTCTTTCCCCGTGGTAAGCAGAAAATAAAATTTTGGAGCATTCTAAATACGCGGGACCGCAAGAGAAAAAAAAAAGGTGATGATAGTTTATTTTGATTTGAGGTCAAACGCAGAGACGGATTCAACAGCTGGGGCACCTGGAGCGCGCCATTGGCTTTAACCCGTGAGTTGCCCTGCAAACAATAGCGTAGATAAAGGTACTCTGGGGTTGTGCGGTCGCTGAGGGCGCTGAACTAGGAAGGGGCGCCGAACTAAGAAGGGGCGCCGAACTAAGAAGGGGCGCCGAACTAAGAAGGGGCGACAAAAGAGCGCTGTTAAGTGTTTCGGCGCTTTTCAGATTGGGAGGAAGGGACCGAATAATGTATCTGAAACAGGGCGCCCCAAGCTACGACTCGGCCTAAAAAAAAAGCCCATTTTTAATATCCACTTTAGAGGCGTAATATTTTTATTTCTTTACAACAGGGGCTCCAACTACCCTTCATCACCTAAAAAAAAAAATAATAATATCAAAACAAAAGGGAGCAAACCCCTTAAAGAAAAGTAAAGAATACGTTTGTTTCCTTTGTCTTTTAAAACTTGAAGGCAGTATGTACACATTAGTTGTAGTGCTTATGCACATATTTCGAAAACATACTTGTCTTAAATGTTACAATGTACGCCGGTAGCGTAAATAGCTTTTTATCCCCCCACCCTCCCCATTTACACCACTTATGGATGTTTATTTTTAATGGCGCTTCACGCTTATCGGGAATTCCAAAAATTTACTTTGTCTAAGGAAAAAAAAAACATTTCCTAGGAAATTTAGTCTCTACTATCGTAACGATGTCCTTTTAAAATTTAAACTGAGTCCAGTGTTACCAGTTTGGCGGGTAAACCGCCGGTTTGGCGGTTTTTTTCAACTCACTGGCGGGTTATCGGGGTTTTTTTGGGCGGCTTCAATGCTGTAAATGACGCTGATAAAATAAATGATTTAAAAAATCTATAAAAAAAAAAATTAGGATTACATTTAGACATGTAGTAGACTAGTTGTTTATTGTTGTCTGGCCCCAACAACTGTTTGACTCAGGCAGTGGCGTAGTGAGCGGGGCAAAAGGGGGGTCATCATGCCACGGGCGCTACTCACAAAGGGACGCTAAATAGTAAATTTTAATATAAAATATTTTATGGTTTTTGAAAGGGGGGGGCGCTAAAAATAGTATTTTGCCCCGGCGCGAGTAAAGCTCGCTACGACACTGGGCTCAGGAGTTCTGTAAAACTGTTTATGTCACAGATGGACTATATATTTATTAGCCTCCTTGGTTGGCGAGGCGTGCATCACATACGGGCGAAATCGATAGGTGTGAAAATAAATGAATCAGAGCTGGGCACACTATTGGAAACACTGGTTATATTGGGTTCTGAAATTTGACAGAAAGGCCGGGACAAAAGCAGAAGGATGCAGTGGCGTAGCGAGCTTTCCTTTTTATCCCTCCACCCCCTTCCATTCGAAAACCATATAATATTATATGTAAAATATACCGTTTGGCGCCCGGGGCATGATACCCCCCCTTGCCCACCCCTCACTACGCCACTGGAAGGATGGTGTTTATATCACTAAATGGTATTGTGCCTCAGGCGCAAGTTAAGCTCGCTACGCCACTGGTGGTTCGTTAAGTGTTGGTAACAGCACATTACAACAAGAGACGCTCTTATGGAAAGACAAACTAGGCGACCCACTGTTAAAGGGAACCAGTACTAATTCATGCTAATGATGGTGATATAATGACAGCTACAGGTCTTCAAAAATAATATATATATATATATATTTGGATGTGGGTTCTGCGTTAAATCGAAAGTAAAGAATTAATACAACAGTATTCCGGTTTAAAATACAACCATGAAAAAAATCGGATCTGCCCGAAACCAAAAAATAACCTAGCCTGCCGATCAAGCCTAAGGGGATATAACTCTATACAAAGGTTTTGCAGCGTACATCTAGTAGATAAATGATACAAATTCAACGACGGTTCTGATAGGAATTAGGGTGTTTAAAAAAAAAGTTTCCATAATCAGGCCTCGCACATCTTAAGACCGTCCCTGTTCACTAATAATTTCTAGGTTATATTGTGTGACACACAGAGAGTTGGCAGCAGTATCACTCACTGCATGTCTAACCAAAAGTTTTGAATAGGATACACCTATGTTTTTGTTTTCATATTTTTCCGCAAGTTTTTAATATTTTCCCTTAACGTTTTCATTTTTTTCCGGTACTTATTTTTAAAAAATATTTCATTTAAATGTCAAAGAGTTCTCTGATATTCTTCTGTACATTATATTTGTATTTGACACCCCCACCCATTGCCGCCGAGAGGGAGCAGGGGGCAAATGCCCAGGGGCCCGGCGAGTTTAAAGGGCCCGGACTGAGCTGGTCAATCAACTTTTGAAAATATTATTATCAGCCCTGCCCAGGGGCCCGAAATTTCTGTCGGTGGGCCTGCCCCCTCCCGCCCCCCCCCCCCACTAAACCCCTTACCACTCCACCCATTCTTAAATCAATAATAACAAAATTACCTAATGCATAGCATTTTAATTACGATTTCGTGGGGACAACAGCAAACAGAAAGTGTGGTTTGAATATTTTAAATCTCAAGAAGATGAACATGAAAAACTAAAAAAAAAAAAAATTAATAAAATAATAAAAGGTGGATTCTAATAAGAGGTATAAGAGAGTAGTTCAAGATGCGAATTAACTTTTTAAGACGATAAGGGGCGTGCCAGTTTATTACATTCGTTTTTATACCCATCCTAGAAAAAATAAATAAATAAACAGACTGTCTTGTCAAATCATCTGTATTATTCCTGTGGTAAATTTCTCATAAAGTGAGTGTATCATGTCAGATTACTACAACAGGTTGATTAATAAATATTTTCTTTTAAACTCAGGATGAGCATTCGCCAACATGTTCTAGCTTTAGGCATCTATTAAATAATATAATTATTATAAATACTAGAGGGCGAAATAATCTAGAGAAATAAACATCTATTTATAGCCTGCATTGACATTCACCACATGAGCTATATTTAGTATACAGTTGAAGTAACCAAAGGAATGTTAACGGTCTGTAGTGGAATGTATTGACTTAACACACCGGGCCGTCTTATGATCGTCGGAGTCCCTAGGCAAATTTTTTGCTATGGGGTTATTCCTTTATGCTAGAGAGTAATTACGGTACTTTCATGGGCCCCTTGGAATTCACAGTGCCTGCTATGCATAATGGTTAAGTCCAGTGGCGCAACCGGGGGTGGGGTTGGGGGGGTTTGAGCCCCCCAGACCAAATCATCATACATGTATTACTATATAAACTGTCTTTTTTCTATATGTGAGCCGCCCCCCCCCCAGCATTTTTTTTCTATATGTGAGCCCCCCCCCCCCCAGCATTTTTTGCTGGTTGCGCCACTGGTTAAGTCGGCCCTGTTTTCACAACAGGTATAAAGTCTATCCCTAACTTGAACTTACATTTCAAAACAGAATAAATGTAAACAAATAAAAAATACAGCAATGCTGCGAAATGAAATGAAAAAGTTTTAAATAAAAAGAAAAATAAACAAAAAGCTATGACAGTACAAGTACTCTTTAAAAATGTTGTACCTAACTATCAAAAATAACCAGCTACCAGATCTTACCTTCAGTTATTATCCTATCAATAATAATACACACGTGTTGTCTGCCTGTCTGCCTGCACACAACATAAGTGGATAAAGTATTGACTGAACTTTATCTCAGCACAGCTGCTGTAACTGTTACATGACTTACTTCTTTTCCCGGAAAATTTCCTTACGTTTTTAACTGGAGATCAGTGCTTCTCAAAACATTTACGCTTCCGCGACCCACATGCAAAAGAGAAATGACGATAAAGAAAAAAAGAATAACAGCCAGCCCCGTAGCCAAGGGGGGCACTGGGGGGCCGTGCACCCCCCCAGGCTAGGTGTGGAGTGCCCCCCCCCGCTTAAAAAAAGAAGAAAAAGAGGAAAAAAAAAAAGTAACTAAAATGAGAAGGTACCCCCTTGCTGGGTATTGGTGCCCCCCCCCCGCTTACTTTGACCTGGCTACGGGCCTGATAACAGCGTTACTGATTTGTTTATATAGATCTTTCCCCTTTTTTACTTTGCAGATTTACATGTTGTGTTAGTTGATGTGACATATAGATAAATATACATTTATACATTTATAGAGTCTCAATCCTTTAATTAATCATTTAGACTCTTGGCTAGATGGTCCTCTTATTGTCAACAACATTTGAGGAAATTTGGAAAGTAATAGTGTGTTTTCACACTTATAAAATAAGCAAACATATATGAAAAAACTATTTTGTTCACTGCTGTAGTGCCAGAGGCGTAGCGAGGGGTGGGCAAGGAGGGGGCATCATGCCCCGGGCGCTACTCACAAAGGGGCGCCAAATATTATATTTTACATATATTATATGGTTTTCGAACGGGAGAGGAGTGCTAAAAAGGTATTAAAAAGGTATTGTGCCCCGGGCGCGAATTAACCTCGCTTTGGCACTGTGTAGTCACGGTGTAGTGCACACTTTTCTGTTACAGAAACCTTATATGGTCTTCCCTCGTTTTTCGCGGTTTATTGGTTACAGACTTTACCGCAATGTGCGAATTTCCGTAAAAAAGTAGGGTACTTTATTTATAAATGAAATCTGTTTGCAGTGAGAGCATAAAAAAAACATGTTTACGACATTCTTAATACTGTATTTAACATTGTTAGAGCTCCCTAGACACGAAATAATATTGTGTAATCACTATTACGCTCGTATTGCTTTAATGTATTGAGATAAATAAGAGGAAAATGGATATATTAGACTTTAACAGAATCAGACTTTATCTATAATACGGAAACAATATTTAAACGTTATATTTCTGATATGCATATAGCTTATAAAAATATATCATATGTGTAGAAGTCGGTTGAATATATTCTAGACATTTTAACCATACTAGAGGTAGGTAGATTATTCTAGTCGTTTGCCTGTTTATTACATAATCACTTCTGCTTATATAGTAAACCTATATAATGTGTACTACGTCAGATCCTGTCCATAGTGTCAGTAGGGGGTTGTGTACTTCGTCAGATCATGTCTATAGTGTGTCAGTATGTGATGTACTACGTCAGATCATGTCTATAGTGTCAGTAGGGGATGTGTACTACGTCAGATCATGTCTATAGTGTCAGTAGGGGACAGATGGAGAGATACTACCCTAATCAAAAGGATCTCAGCGACTTGATAAGAGAAACGGGACTCTTTGAAGCAGTAGAACCTTCTGGACGAAAGAGGTCAAGTTTTGATCACTCTAGTTTCTTCAGCAATTGAGACGGTCTCTGCTACTGCCACAAAGTTACAGGTTTATTTGGTGCTAATGGAACAGTCTAAAGCCCACAAGAGTGACGAGTTTTTGAAGATAGCTCATCTAGAAGTTTAAAGTTTGTGCTGCTACTTTATGGGAACCAGTATCCGCCAATCCCTAACACTTCTACTTCCGTAGATTTTTGTTGTTGTTGTTGTAAAATCCCTGAAAAGATTAAATGTTCACCTCTTAGATCCTGTAAATCACTAATGGCAACGCTTCTGTGGCGCCCTTATTTCACCCCCACCATAGCCGAGAGTACAGTTTCCTTGGAGGCACCACGGGTGACATAGGTAGGTGACTGGACACGCATGAAGTTGAACCGGAAACCTACAGCTTGCAGATCTTGTTCACTACCCCGAAAGGCACCAACTACCCATTTCTGTTAACAGAATTGTTCTAAATCGTATTTAAAGTTTCAATTCTTTATTTTCGATTAAGTGTACTCGTTGAGGTAAAAAAATATAATATAGCAGTTTTTTTCCTATTTGTCTTTAAAAACCATATTGTCATCTGAAACACTAAATTAAAATGAACAAGCCAAAAGTCAAGGCTAATATTTTAAATATGACTACTTTGATGGGCCTAACTCTGTTTATTGTATCTTTGACGTTTGGAATTGGTGTCAAGAATCAAATTGGAAATCAAGAGTTTGGATAAAATTTAGGAATCATCCCATCAATACGATTAGTATATGTCGTCATAAGTCAACACAAATCTACCTACAAAATAAAATTTTATTAAAAAACAAAACAAACAAGAAATAATGAAACGTAAATTTTTTAAATTAAACCATTTCTTGATTTATTATTTTCATTGTTTTAGATTTTTTAAAGATTTCAAGAACACACAGGCAAATAAAAAAGGTAAATTTATATTGGATTTTTTTTTATTTATTGTAAGACACAACTAGATTGTATTTTATATTCATCAAAAGGAGAAAACATTTTTAACTTTATCCTTAGTGGTGTTGATGTTCATTGAGTCTTACGAAAAATATGATCAATTAATAATACCGCCTTACACACATAATGATAATAATTAAAGCAAAGAAATAGCTTATGATATCAAGTTTTACATGGTTAATAGTTCTTAAACATTTTACATAGTTTTCAATAGTTCTTAAACGGTTTTCATAGTTCTCAATAGTTCTTAAACGGTTTTCATAGTTCTCAATAGTTCTTAAACGTTTTCATAGTTCTAAATAGTTCTTAAACGTTTTACATAGTTCTCAATAGTTCTTAAAAGGTTTCATAGTTCTCAGTAGTTCTTAAACGATTTCATAGTTCTCAATAGTTCTTAAACTTGTTACATATTTCTCAGTAGTTCTTAAACGGTTTTCATAGTTCTCAGTAGTTCTTAAACGGTTTTCATAGTTCTCAATAGTTCTTAAACATTTTACATAGTTCTCAATAGTTCTTAAACATTTTTCATAGTTCTCAATAGTTCTTAAACATTTTTCATAGTTCTCAATAGTTTTTAAACATTGTTCATAGTTCTCAATAGTTCTTAAACATTTTCATAGTTCTCAATAGTTCTTAAACATTTTTCATAGTTTTCAATAGTTCTTAAAAGTTTGACTTTGTTCTCAATAGTTATAAAAAATTCACATAGTTAAACTAGTTAGTAAAAATATATTAATTCATCCCCTCATAAAATGGAACACTGTGTGTTCTTCTTGACAATGTCGTCATTCTGCTCTCTGATTCTACGAAGGTTCTCACGATGCTGCCACACCTTCTTCAAAAAATCATCGACGGTTGTGTTCATCTTGGCGAATTCATCCTCCATCGAACTGGTAGACATCCTCCATCTCTTTGATCTTCTTACTTCATTTCCTCGCGATTGGGTCTCGCCTGCACTGTTCTTCCCTGGCGAGGGAAATTTAGAACCTCTTGCGAATTTCGACATTAGTTCCTTCAAAAGTATTTTGAATTGCCCATGCCTTGCAGTCTTTAGGTCATTTTGCAAAGAAGATTTTCTCATTTCTTCTTCCAACAATTTTTCTTTCTTGAGCTCATCTTGCCCGAAAGTTAATTCCGGGTAATAATCTTTGTCAACTGGGCTCATAGGAGATTGAACGTCGCATCGATGGGACATGAAAGACATCTCTCCAGACAGTGTGCTGTTGATGTTAGTCAGTTCCTCGTAAGCTTTAGCCACTATGTCCGACTTCACATCACTGCGTTGAATGCCCTGAATTAGCTCCAGGTTTTTCTTGTGCAGCTCTTTTAATTTTTTTAATTTGGCTTCGCCGGTCACGTCTTGGATGTTTTCAAGCTTCTCCATACTTTTTTCCAATCGAATGATGTTGTCTAAAGTGTCCTCTTGGATGAGCTGTAACTGAATCATCTCGCGGCTCCCTCTGGCCTCTTTGAAATGTTGATCCATGTATGGCTGACCTGCTGTACCGAGGCTGTCAATCATTCTCACCAGGGAATCCACCTGCTGCTCTCTAGTGGCAGTATTCTTCACGTAATTATTGTTAAACAATATAAATCTGTCACCGAATTCTTTAGCAAACTCCTTAACGTACCCTTCCTGCTTTTTAATCCACTGTGGAAAATTTTCTCTTAAATTTCCATCTGCCTCGTATTGGTCGCCTTTGGTAAAAACTATAATGCAATACCTTTTGCTGAAGTCTTCGCCGAAAATTCCTTTCAAAAGTCTAACGCATTCATTCTCCTCCTTGGTAATTCTATCGCCATATTTAAAGATCAGTAAAAATGCGTGGTAACCGGCAGGATTCAGAATGACCGCTTCTTTCATTTGGTCCATAACAATCTTAATCGCGTCCTCCAGATCCTCTGATTCCGTATCTGCTAGACCAGGAGTGTCGAAAACTTTAATAACCCTATCTTTGAACTCGGCGACATCGTATGTGACGCTTTTTGTAACAGACGTCGAGCCTGAGGAGCTATCGAAAACATGTTTGCCCAGTATTGTATTTCCGGTGGCGCTTTTACCGTTGCCTGTTTTCCCAACCATCAGTAGACTTATCGGGGTTTTAACCATCTCAGGTCCAGTCATCTGAGGTTCAGTCATGTGAGGTTCAGTTATCTTGGACTCAGTTGTCTAAGAGTTTGTTTTAAAAGAAAATATATGTAAATTATATTTGTTTAATGAGAGGGTACACAAATTTAAAAAAGAATATTAGCGAAGATTATTAACGTAAACTAAAAAAATAACTTAGACATTGTAGATCAGGACCAGTCTTAAGACGGAGTGGACTGCTTGCCTTAAAACATCTTCATCGCATAATGTCGGCAAGCAAAAAATATAATATCTGCACTCACTTTATTCCCAATCGGGCTCCTCAAATCCTAAGACCAGCCCAGATACATATCTTAGGTAGACAATAATTTCTGCTAAGTGTACAGGTTGCCATGGCTATGGTGACCCCCTTTGACAAAAAGAAATCTAAAAATGTCTAAATCCAATCCAATGACGATAGATGAAGATCGTTGATACACGTACAATTCGACAATTATGCAAACACAATTTGTTTATAGTAGGTTTTTATTTTTTTCAAATTTAGCTTTATAGCTTTTAAAATCCAGTTTTCGAAAAAAATAATTTATATACTTTGTGAATTCTGTAAGCAAAATATACAGGACAATTTACTTGAGTAAACTTTCATAACCGAGGTATGACGCACCATTTTATACTTCTCTGAACGATGCTGACTTCAAAACAACAATTAAAAAAAACCTTTTAAATATTTTGGAAACTTACTTTGCAAATTAATACAAATATATATATATATACTTACAACATAATTCATACAATAATAAAACAAAACAAAAACTAAAAACACTTTTAGGCATCGGAATATAAGCAGTATTTTATATTTGTATCGTTCCATTGGCAGATAGTTTTCAACTGCCTAAGCATAATATCTTTTCCTGGTATCGCATTTTTTTCTGACTTAAAGGAAAAAAAAAAGCAGAAACTTATCTTTATTTCCAAACATAATTTCTGATTTATTTTGTATTGTTCCATTTTGGAAATAACTCTTTACTGCTTAAACCTTCTCTTTGCTTAAATAATAAAACTAAAACAACATTTCTTTTTTCTCTAAACATAGTTTCTCACATTGTTTGACATTTGAGAAATACATAGACACATGTCAATATGGTGAACTTTGTGGATGCATAACGCGTGTTAGCCTCGCCTGATGTCTTGGTCGTGGTAGGTGAGCATCCTATACGATACACAGTGGAGGGTAAATCGATTGCGTTTATTTCTTCCCGGAAACTTAAAAAGTCTTACCAGAACAAAGCAGACGTAAGATAATTAAAAATTAAAATAAACATCTCCTGAGTGACATCATTTTAAATATGGCGACATAGTATATACGTTTATATGTATATAAGTATATGTATATAAGTATATATGTATATATGTATATGCAAGGCCGTAGCCAGGATTTTGTTTTTTTTTTGGGGGGGGGAGGGGGGGCGGCTGTGCGGCTTGGGGGGGGGGGGCTGGCTGGCTGTGCGGAGAGTTTTATATAAGAAAAAATTGGAACACAATGATAAAGAAGTATATTTGTATAATAAAATTTGTATTTTTTAGAATTAATTTGGGGGGGGGGGGGGCTGCAGCCTTGTGTATATGTATATATTTATGTGGTTCTGGAGTAATGATGATAGTATATGCTTTAGTAATTTCTTTACTGAAACTTCCGGACGAAAGGCTGACAATAAAATAGGTCTACTATTGTTCCTACTTTCAACAATTGCAAATAAGTAAACAAAAAAAAATAATATCTTTCAAAAAAAAATGTTAATTGTTTAGTTATTTGTTTTTAATAGAAAGTACAGTTATTGTAATTGATAAATAATACTCTTACCGATAATGTTTGTCGATGTAGTCAAGTGAAGTTGATATCCTATATTGAGTTGGACCATTCATTTGTGTATACCATCTAGCCCAAGTCATCTGTGCTCCTACACACTGCACCTCATGTGAGCCATATGATACCAAGTAACACATTCAAACATCTGTTACGAATTAACCATCCATAGAATGATTTCCGAGAAAATTTTCTTTCTATTGATTTTTTTTTGTATATTGTAAACATGGCGACTGTTTTAATAAAAAAGTACATACGAAACAAACTATTAAAAATATAATAATCTTTGAACTAAAGAAACAGATGAATCCTAGACTTCATCAGCCCCGATAGCCCATTAGGGCTAAGGGAACTAAGTATTGAATATACCCCAACCCCCACAACACACACCTAAGTTTGATGGCTTCCCCTCAGCAAAGTATCTGCTATAACCCCCACCCACCCACACACACACACACACACACACTCTCTCCTGTTTATAGGTCCCTTTTATTTTAGGGGGGGGGGAATTATGTGCAGTGCCTTGGCAAGTAGACTGAAATGTTTATGTCGAATAAAAATAAAACAACAAAATTACGACTGGTGCACAACAGTTAACTGAAAGCTTGAAGCTGTTCGGACACATTTTATACCATTAGTTCTCGCTTTTCCGGCATATATATATATATATATAGTTGAAAAGCCTGTTGAAGCAGGCTGCTATCTGCGAGTGGTAGCATTACTAAATAAGGGTTATAACCGTGTTCAGCTATGACGTACTTCTAATAAATGGACTATTTCCCTTGCATCAATCCTGCGAGGGAGACATGCATAGGTTACAGTTAGATAATTATGTATTCAGCCCACAAGCGTGAAAATTCTACAGCAGGGGCAAAGCATTCTACAGCAGGGGCTAGGCCAATAGCAAGGGGGGGGGGGGCAGGAAATAAATGTTACTAAGTAGAGCATACAAGCAGAGGGGGCCTGTCAAAACGTAGGGAGGGGGGCGGCCCCTCAGCCCCCCCCCACGCACGCTACGGGCCTGTATATATTTAAGGATATATATATTTAAATGTAATGATTATGCCACAATGTTAATTGGCGTACTGACAAGTTGATGACATTTTTTTTTTAAATTCTCTTACAGGACGTATCAATCGTCTGTTGGTAGGTAATTAGCAACATGAAACGTGACAATGTTGAAATGTTGAATTAATGCCTATTGATGATTGGTGTAATATTGTACAGCGTAAGCCAAAATAAGTCTGTATGGATAAACAAGTACAGTTTGTATGAAACATGAAGGTATGTCAAACTTCCCAAATGTTGATGAACCTTTTCTCTGTATTAGCGGTCAGTATCATCATGTGTGTTCGTGTCTTCTTTATTTACCTTGTATTGGTAAATATACACATTTCTCTATGCATGCATGTTTCGGTTTTCACCGTATTAGGTTTTTTTTTGACGGATTCGGCTATCTCTGTTATTTTAGCGGTTTTCGTCTATTTAATATCACTCGCTGCTAATTTCGAAGTTTAAGGAGTGAATCCATAGAGTGTCTTGATCAAATTAATTAGATTTACGTTTAATTCATAGGGTAATAATATCTTATATTTTCGCCAGGTTCGATTTTCGTCAATTCCATTTTTTTGGGACAAATTATTAACGTTAACCAAGATATGGCTATACTGTATTATTGATAATGCAAATGTGTCCTTAAGTTTAAGCTGTATTTCGATGGCAGATTTCGTGCTAGGTGGGCTTTTTGCGAAAGTTTTTGAAGAGCAGTGTATTATCACGTAACCTCTTTTGACCTTTTGAATGTTGTAATTGTAAGTAATAATGTAACTGCCGAGATGGCTGCATTTGTTGTATGATAAGTAACTGTTAGGATGAGATGAAATAAACCACTAATGGGACGGTTTTTGCATTGCCCTTCTTTAATCCCTACCATCGCCGATAGTGCAATGGCCATGGAGGCACCACGGGAGATATAGAGGGGACTTAAGCACGACCTAAAATATACATCAGGGACCCTCAGGTCGACAGTCGAGCGCTTTACCACACGACCATCTGTCCCCGCATTTGTTGAAGCACAGCTAATTTAATGAGAGTTTGTTGCACCTCACCTTTCTCAGTTCCAGTCATTATAATTCCTTATATTTCTACATTGCTCTATCTTAACCATTTTTTTTCTATGCTTAGTTTTTACTGAAGGCTAAACACCTTTACGGGTTCATGGACAACAGCCCAAGGTGTGACAGGCTATTCCCTGCTGCCGCGGGTCGAATAGAGGACTACAGGCAGTCTTACAGGCAGTTTCTTTTCGACAAGATTCTCAGACACGCAACTCCGCGCGTGCGCATCGACGAGGCCGCGATCAGTTTTCAGAGGTTTTACGACAGGTGCGGCGAAATGGCCTCGTCGCCGGACATGATTGACGGCGTCGTGACTCAGAACGGCCTAACGTGGCCGTGGCTGGTCGGCTTCGTCTCAGACTCCGGCTGCTTCGGAAACTACATCTCCCCGAAGTGGATCTTGACCACGTCATCCTGCATCAAGACCAACCTCGTCAAGCTGAGGCGGCCCAACTACGCGCGCAGCCGCGACATCATCTACATCAGCAACTTCATCCTGCACGACGGCTACGACAGGTCGTCCGACGCCAACGACGTCGCCCTAATCCACGTCCCGGAGGAGGACTACGTCCGGCCCGGGTGCCTGCCGCTCACGGGCGGGGAGCTGGCGCAGCACGCCAGCACCCGCTGCTTCCTGACGGCGTACGAGTCCCTGGACAAGCTGCGAGTCTTCCAGTGGAAGGTCGCGTTCGGGCGCTCCGACCGGTGCCGGAGCGTGATGGCCAACTACTCTCTGTCCCCGGAGACCCACACGTGCGTGTTCCCGCTGTCGCCGAACAAGGACATCCTGGAGTGCGTCAACGGGTGGGTGGGGCTTCCGGTCAACTGCTACTCCGGGTTCGCCTGGCACATAGTGGCGGTGACCAGCCCCAGGCAGATACCTTGCCGGAAAGATGGTTACAGCGAGATGGTTATAGTGACCAACGTGACCATTTTCGTGGACTGGGTCAGGGAAAACAGTCAAAAAATATTTTGACCTTTTGACACTTGAAGCCTTGAAACAATGATGTGAGTACGTCAAGTATGAAATAGAATCAAATTATTTGAATCCATAAGATTGATATGTTTATTTTTTTTTAAAATAACGTAATTATTGGGTTCATGATACACTTCAGTTCTATCAAACTGTGTTAATCATAAAGTCATACATATCCCATCAAAATCATGATATCCCATCATCTATATGTTTGATTGCTTATTTAAAAATAAAATTAAAGTAGTTATATTGATTGGTAAGGCGGCGTATTTTACGCCGCGGGATGACTAGTATATTCTTAATAAACTGTTTTAAAGTCAATGACTTCAACAACGAAGTCCTAACATTTATGAAAATAAGTATCACTAGTTTATCCAAAGATTGATTTTTAAGCTGCCATCACTCACCATCAACTCACTATACTCCAGCAAAGAGTTGCGATGTACTTTTGTTAAGTTCTAATAGCTCATCAGAATGTAACAGTATCCAACAACGATCGGTCTGTGTAAGGATGAGATGAAATCTCTTAGATCGGATAAGCCACTAATGGGACAGACTATTGGTCCTCACCTGAGATAGAACCAGTGATCCTCAGGTCAATAGTCGAGCGCTTTACCAAACGACCATCCGCCCCCTCAACAATGATCGGTAAGCATGGATTGGTTAGCTGGGCGTAGAGAACGAAATAGCAGGTCTCACAAATCGAGGCAGACTATCCATAAAAGAACTGCTATGTCTCATAAATAAATGATTATCTCCCATGTACCTTTATTAAGCGTCAGTGAAGTATGTGCTAATCATAACTGTGACATATAACTTTTTTTTTTCTTCTTTTTAACGTTGTCTTAGACAATACAACAAACAGATAACGCAGATTGTTGGATATTACTGCAGGAACAAATTGCGGAGGAAAAAAAAAACATCAACATAGTAGTGAGTTAATTGCGATTGGGCAATTAAGAGATCTTTGACAGGGCGAAACTCAATATCCATTAGTCAAGTAACAAGAGGGACTGTCAACTGGCAAGAAGGGCACCTCATGTATACATTCCAATTTAATCTATAGCACCCCTCTCCCATTTAGTTCTTTTGCCAAGGGAGTCCAAAAACCAATGAACGGCTCATTTGGTATGCACATTCACCATCGTCTGCTTACCCACCCACCAGACCCGTAGCTGGCTATTGCTTCGCCCTGTGCGAGTTACATATTTTGGGCACCCCCCCCAAAAAAAACCCATTTAAATGCACTCTTTTGGCGCCCCTTCCCTGTGCTACTGATGCCCACTCACGCAGGAAAAGATAAAAAAAAAATAAAAAAAATAATAATAACACTCAATAGAGAGTTTATTTCTCTTCCACAGTTTTAATTCACATGTAAAAATCAATATCAAGGTAATATTCCATTTATTGGCATTATTATGAGAATGAAAGTTTGAATGTCATTAACATAAACAATAAAAGTTGATTGTTTGATTACACTGGTAAACAGTGATTTCATTGCCAGTGATATTTGAATCATTTTATACAAAGTCAACTATGCTGATTTAGAATATGTAAGTGCTTTTGCTCGATTGGCTCTATTTTACGAGATAATTAAAATTAATTAAATAATGTATGCACCGTGTTTGAAAATTGTCAAGAATTGCATGAAGTAAAATAGTTTACTAACAAATACTAGTGAAAATGTTAATAGTCATGCAGAAATTTGTTCAAAAAGATGTGTAATAGTGTTATAGAAGAAAACATTTTCATTTGAAAACTAATTATGTCTAATTAATTAATTAATATGTTAATTGTCTATGGTAATGCATTAGCGAATCGCTGTTTGCTCGACTTCCTTTTGTGTGTGTCGTTGGGGCAATTGCGCTGGAGGCTCCAACAGTAGTCAGCCATCATATTATGTCCCATCTTCCTTGATATCTCTCCTCCATCACCCTCATATCCTGATGGAACCTCTCGCCTTGTTCCTCACTGAAGTCCCCAAGGTTACCTGGAAATTTGTCTAAATGACTGTGCAGGTAATGTACCTTGATGCTTATATTTGCTCCAATGCTTATGAAGTTAGCGAGCATATCTTGTACCAGTTTTTCGTAATTCTCTGCTTTGTTATTACCTAAGAAGTTCCTGACAACTGAAACAAAACTGTTCCATGAAGAAGCTTCAAGGTGATCCGTGAAATTAGTAAAAATTTTGATCGTTGATGAGTTTTCCCAAAGCCTTAACAAATTGTTTCATTAAACCTAATTTGATATGAAGCGGTGGGAGAATGATCTTATTTTTGTCAACCAGTGGCTTGTTGATGATATTTTCTTTACCTACAGTCATGGTTTCCCTTGCAGGCCATACCACTCTTGTCCAATGATCTTGCCTTGCCCTGCTATCCCAAAGGCACATGAAGCACGGGTATTTTGTGTATCCTGACTGCTACCCAAGCAAGAAGTTTACCATTTTTAGATCAACACAAATTGACCACTGATGCTCATAATAACAGACTTTCTGCAATACTGTTTTGATATTCTCATACTCTTCTTCTTTAGGTGTTGTTGAGTGAGCAATAGGAAGAGATGCATAACGGTTACCATTGTGTAACAGAACACATTTCAAGCTTCTGATGGAACTGTCTATAAAAAGACGCCAGTCTTCGGAATGGTAATCTTGTAGTCCCATTTGGAGCAGAAGTCCAGGGATGTCATTACAGTAAACAAGATCTTCCTCTTGGCTGAAATATGGAAGAAGAAACTCTTCTCTTTTCCGATAAGATATTTTTAAACTTCTTGTTTGAGAAAATTTCTTTCATTGAGCCTGGACGCTAAAAGCTCAGATGTTTGCTGGGGCATATTTAGGTATCGTATCAGGTCATTGAGTTCTTCTTGACTAAATGGTTGAGGTGTTGAATAACTTCCTTCATAATCGCTTCCACTTTTTTCACCTGCCAAAAACTCCAGATCTTGCCCCTCGTCGGAGTCTGATGGTGAAAGCTCTAATAATCCACTACACACTGGTATAGGAACTTCACTGCTATGTGGAATTGGTCTCCTTGCAGATTCAAGATCAGGATAATCCCACTTAGATTTCTTGTGGCGATTGAAGCCTTTAACATTCACAATACAAAAATAACAATCACCAAAATGGTCTTTCGGCTCTCGCCATACCATTGGTACACCGAAACTGAGACTTTTCTTCTCACCATTTGTCCACTGCCGTAGGCTCTCCACACAGTTTTTGCAGACCTTATGGGGAGCCCAAGACTTGTCTTGATCTCCCAGCTTCACACCGAAATAAGCCAAATATGCCTGCTGCACAAAGTGGGTTATATTTCTTCTTTGCTTTTCAATCATGTATTCTCCACAGATGTAACAGAATACATTCGGATTATTTTTGCAGCATCTTCGTGATGAACTCATGATGTCTGTAGAAAGCAGCTATAAAAAAGAAAAAACTAAACAAAGTTATAACTTGGTATAGTTTTAAACAACAGACACCAAACTTATTACATTTGTTTTACACAAAGGGTACAATCATATTTTCAAGGGTGTCCAATATCTCAGAAACTAGAGCCAATTCAGCAAAAGCAGTGGCAGTTTTGAAATCAGCACCCATGAATTGCTATAAATTCATTCAAACATTCTTGGCAACTCGCAAAAAAATTTTTTTTGTTGGGCTGTGTTGTTAATGTTTTTGTTTTTGTTTTTTTTTTACATTTTATCAGATATATTACAAAAATTCTTGATACAAATAAAAAAATTCAAGTTGTGTACAATAAATACAAGTGCACACAATAAATACTAGTGTACAAATATGTTCCAGAAATTATTCCTGTACATTCACAAGGATTAAAAATGAAATGAAAGAATCCAACATCAAGGTCAAAGATTATACAAAATGTTTAATGTAAATAGGAGCCGGGGAGAGTTCCAGATTCAGTTAAAATCAAAAGCTTATCTATTTACAAAGCTAATCAAGTTATTTTTTTTTTTTAAATTTGACTTAAATAGTCTGTATTAAAACTGGATCTTTAGATGAATGTGTCCGATTCAGATAAAATATCAGATCAATGTAATAGACTGAATTAAGACTGGACCTTTATGTGTATGTGTCATATGCATATAAAAATATCAGATCAATGTAATAGACTGAATTAAGACTGGACCTTTATGGGTATGTGTCATATGCATATAAAAATATCAGATCATTTTATTTATGCCCAATAAAAACTGAGCAATAAAAAATAATAACAACATCGTGAAATTTAAAAAAAAAATATTTGTGGGGTGTAGGAAAATACATGTATATTTGAACTATGAAACTATTTAGATCTATTTAGGTCTAGTGTATGATTGTAGTGTATGATTGTGGTAAGAAGACAAATATCATGTAGTGATATTCACATGATTGTTTCAAAGATTTTTTTTTTTGGTGTAAGGCTGAAATGTCAAGGAGTTTATCCATACCAATAACTGTCTTAACTCCAAACTGTTTAAACTCTAGACTGACTTAACTATCAGCGGTCTTAACTCTAAGCTGTCTTAACTATAAACTGTCGTAACTCTGAACTGTCTTAACTATAAGCTGTCTTAACTCTAAACTGTCTTAAATATAAGCTGTCTTAAATATAAATTGTCTTAACTTTAAACTGTCTTAACTATAAACTGTCTTAACTTTAAACTGTCTTAACTATAAACTGTCTTAACTAAAAAAAAAGTGTGAATAGGTGTGTTTATTTTCAAGGTAATATAGTCCTGTACACTTATGCAGAGTTTATCTGTTTGGAATTTTGTTGAGACTAAGATACGTAATAAAATAACATTTTTTTTGGATAACTTTTTGTACAGTCCATAACAAACACATTAAAAAAAATACATGCAGGTATGCTTCACAGACTTTTCGCTGGTCACTGGTCCAGGATAAATTATTATCTTACACTTGGACTTCACAGGTCACTGGCTCGGGATCAATTAACTTACAGTTTGACCTCACCCTCGATCACTTTCACGAACTCCGGCACGCTCAATCTGCGTGTGTCCGACGCCGAAGACGTTTTCGTATCCGGCCTGTCTATGACGGCCATCGAGACCAGCAGCAGGGGGAGGGCGGACAAGATGCACAGCGAGCCGGCTGCGATGTCCAGCGCGAAACTCCAGGCGACGCCCATCACCTTGTCGAAGGCCGCTATCTCGTAGGACATCCTCTCTGGCGTGGGCGTGGGCAGGGCCGTGGGCGTCTGAGGGAGAGTGAAGTAGATGTCGTTGCTCCAACTGTTGTGGTAGAACTCTATGCTGTACTTGGCGGCGAATGTGATGTCTGAGCTTAGGATTAACACACCTGTGGAGCGATTAGGAATGTTTGCATTTACTAAAACCAACATTTTTGCAATTTAAAAAAAAAAAATTGCTGTAATTTACGGGAAGGTGAGAAGGGGGGAGAGGGGGCTTAATATGCATATGGGTACACTATGGGTCCCAAAGTGAAAAGAAAAAACGCCAATAAAACCACAGATTTCATAAATCTTTGACTATGTGGGGCCCTTCTGATCCTCCAAAAAAAAATATTAATTCATTTTGGTATATGCATGTATAGATATTTATAAATATATTCATTTAAATAGCAAGATAGTTTAGAAAATGTGTACTTTAAAAATAATAAGTGATCAAACTTTAAATTAAAACAAACTTCAAAAATTCTGACCTGTTGGGGGGGGGGTGGGGTGGGGGCAGGCGCGTAGCGTTTGGAGGAGCCTGAAGGGCCGGGCTCCCCTGCGTTTTGTCTGACCCCCCCCCCCTGCTTATTTGTTCTACTTAGTAAAATGTATTACCTGCCCCCCCCCCCTGATATTGCCTGGCCCCTGCTGTAGAATGCCTGGCCCTGCTTTAGAATGCCTGCCCCCCCCACCGGTAGAATTTTCACGCTACGGGGCTGGGTGGGGGATGCATCTGATTTTATGAGTGTATTTTGGCTATTCAGGAAAAAAAACCATCTCTGGTTCTAGTCAATATATTCCTTATCACTGGGGCCCTTGCCATAAACCCAAAAGAATGCCTGATTAGGATAATGTAATTCATCATTCCTTCACTTGAAATGTTTGATGCTGGTAGTACTGTATGTGTGAGCTTATTGATGCAATTTTGTTTTGTCTTGTATAAATCCATTTAATTATAACTATGACATTTGAAAGATCGATTGTACAGCACCCATCTGTCCATTAAATCTTCACGTTTACGTTCATCCTCCAGCACATCCAACAAAACCTTTTTTTTTTTGGGGGGGGGGGGCCGTAGCAATCTCTTGAAAAGTCACGCGATCCCAAAATCTCAAAGCTATTGACATGTTCGAATAGCCAACTTCTTCCTAGCGGGGTCATCTTTCATAGGAAATTTGTACTCTACATACTTTTCTTCAAACAAAATCCCTCCAGGATAATTTTATTCAAACTGCCCCCCACTACTCCCTCCCTCCCCCACCCACACACACACACAAGTAGGGCCTGTTATTTTTACCCGTTACCTAAGATCTACTGCTGCCCTCCCTAAAAAAACAACAACAGCCGCCTTTTATAACACGTTTATTACCTCCAATGACAGCCGATGTGACAGAAGCCACCAGGAATAAATTCACGCATCTGTAGAGGTCGGTGAACAGCCAGGCGACAGCAGCCACGACACCGGCACCGGACAAAATGACACCAACAATAGACAGGGCTTGGGCCGACTGGAGCCAGTCTGTAATGACAGGAGAAATATTTACACACAAATAGACGCAGTGAGTGGCCTGCCACATTAGCGGGGGGGGGGGGGGGGATGATGGCCCCGGATACTACAGGGGCCCTAAGGTTCATTGTTTACAGAAAAAAAATATTGAAAATTCGAACATAAATAGATTTTTTTTATTGAAATTTGGTTTGTAAAAGGCTGCAAAATGGGTTAATGCCATCCAAGTATTATGGAACGGCACTTTACGGAGAGGTTGTACATGTATTGGATAAATTGAAAAAAAACATCATGATAGACCAACTTTTCGCTGTCTTTAACACCATAAAGGAAATATGTTTTAAGGGCATCAGAATTGCACCAAGATGTGCACAGCAATCAGAGCATCGTGTCAAACCGCAGGGCACATACAACTACGCTCGTTTTTTTTTTTTTTATGTGTGTGGTTTTTTTTTATCATCTTAGTTGATATTTGCGAAGCTTCTCAAACTTTACAAATACAGCCAAATTTACAGACATGATATGGCTGTTTTGGGGGGGGGGATGGGGGTTAACCCATTAGACTGTCGATAACATTAAATGAATGTATTGTGCAGTAAGTATTGTTGAATAGAGTTATTATCATTATATCTTCTTGCTGTAGCAAGACTGGATCAGGCTTAGCAAAGAATTGGCGGGTAATTGTCTTCACAATCTTCGGGGCCGTTCTTACGTCTGGCAATGGGGGCTAGGGCAAAGGTTTGGGGACATTTGGCGAAGATAATTTGGAGGATATAGGCAAAGGTTTGGGGACATTTGGCGAAGATAATATCGAGGATATAGGCAAAGGTTTGGGGACATTTGGCGAAGATAATTTACAAGAAATAGCTCGGGTGACCTAATTAATGACGCTGTAAGGGCCACCGTTAGCAAATTTAACTTTGAAAACTGGGGCCCCTTAGACGATTTCAAATCGTTTAATCATTTCAGTCCGGGGACCCATTACAAGTGCTCAGAATCTGCCTTTCATTGCGACTGGTAATTACAACCATAGATATATATCTATATATATATATATCTATATCTATATATATCTATGAGTACAACAACGGGAAAGGAGTGTGTGTGTGTGTGTGTGTGTGTGTGTGTGTGTGTGTGTGTGGGAGGAGGAAGTAAACGTGACATCCGCTTCGATATGTTTTGAGAATACAAACTAATAAATCTCAAGACATATAAAAAAAGAGAGAGAAAAAAAAAATGAATTGATATGTATATTATTAATCCGTGTCATGATTTAATATGATTGAATAAAATCCAAATTATTCATTTAGAGGAAGTCTTGCAATGTGCAAATAAAAATACATTCAACCAACCGTATTTACAGTTAGATAACATCATTTTAATAGGATCAAAACACAAATAGAATGAAATAAGACAAATACATTTCTTTTTTTTTTTAACGCTTGGCGTGACACACTGTAACCGACATATTGCCAGCGGGCAAACTATAATAAACAAAACATGAATCTGATACATTTAGAAACAAAAAAAAAATGGGTGTGTGCACCGTATACCTGTTGATCATTTAATGACAAGGGCTGCAGTTTAAACAAAGGGTGGGCAAACATTCTGAATCGCGGGCCACATTGGGTTCATTAATTTGACCGGCGGGCCGGTATGGACATGAATCAATGTACAGTAAAATTAGACATCATAACATAAAAAGGTTTGCGCTAGAAACGAGTAACGGGGGGGGGGGGCGCGGGCTGTAGTTAGCCCACCATGGCAGATTTAAACTAGACATTAAGCAATAATAGTATTATCATGTACATGGCAGATTTAAACTAGACATTTAGCAATAATAGTATTATCATGTACATGGCAGATTTAAACTAGACATTTAGCAATAATAGTATTATCATGTACATGGCAGATTTAAACTAGACATTTAGCAATAATAGTATTATCATGTACATGGCAGATTTAAACTAGACATTTAGCAATAATAGTATTATCATGTACATGGCAGATTTAAACTAGACATTTAGCAATAATAGTATTGTCATGTACATGGCAGATTTAAACTAGACATTTAGCAATAATAGTATTATCATGTACATGGCAGATTTAAACTAGACATTTAGCAATAATAGTATTACCATGTACATGGCAGGTTCAAACAAGACATTCAGCAATAATAGTATTATCATGTACATGGCAGGTTTAAACTAGACATTTAGCAATAATAGTATTACCATGTACATGGCAGGTTTAAACAAGACATTCAGCAATAATAGTATTACCATGTACTTGGCAGGATAAACCAATAAGATTAAAACGTTTATAGTCTTTAATAGGTGCTTTAAAAAAAAATCCGTCTTTTTTTGTAATTAGACTTTTAAAGATTTCTCCCGTTATTTTCACCGCTAACGTCATACACACCCGGCCTGTAGCGGGACATGGTCTAATTTTTGTCAAGGAAATTGATTAATGATCAATTATAAATAGACCTATCGCTTACATTTCAAGTTGCAATAATGAAAGAGAGACTTAAAGACAGACGAAAACATAGATAAATAGACAGACAGACATACAAATAGATAGACAGGTAATTAATAGATAAATATATAGATTGACAGACAGACAGATAGATAAATAGACAGACAGACATATAAATAGATAGACAGGTAAATAAATAGATAAATATATAGATTGACAGACAGACAGATAGAAAATGTCTCATAGATAACAATGTTATCCGTATCATTGTACTCTGTTTAATGAGCTATTTTTAGATGTTGCACCAGGAAGCATTGTGTGAACATTGGTGTCTCTACCATCGTAAGTAACTCTGAGTGATTTATTAATTTAAGCTCCATTTTATCACTCTGTGTTTATATGTGCTTTTATTACAGTTACACCTTCTGGTGGTAAGACACTGTGGTTTTGGGAAACTTACATTTTCACAAAACTTCTCAAAGCCCAATCGATTTGAAATTTTGACCATTTGCGTGTTTTCGATGACAGTACACTCAGTGGCGTCACTGGGGGGGGGGTGCGGGCCGCACCGGGTGACACCATTTTAGGGGTGACACCAAAAATTAAGAGTTCTAAATTTCATAGCAGAAAAAACTCGGTATAGTCGGGTTTTATAACCGATCATAGTTACAAAACATGAGCAGTAGCCTAAGGTGCCACAATGCAGAGCAGTAGCACAGGGTGCCACCATATTGAGCAGTAGCACATGGAGCCACCATGCAGAGCGTCTGGAGCTTAGGTAAATGAAAACACTTCAAAGCTGCTCCGATCAATGTGTTTTATTTTTTGCAAACATTCTAAAAATAAAATGACGCATGTAGTCACGTGGTCTCATGAAACTGGAGACGTAGTTTACAAACTCAGTTTAATGAAAGTAATATACATCTTTCTGAAATACAGTCAGTAATACGATCGTTTTTATCGCTAAAGTATTTAAAGTAAATTCTCTAAGGTATAGGGCAGGAAAATTTGAAATATGTACTAACTCTCATGGTGGAAGTCTTGGGAGAGGAGGGAGGGGGGGTGTCACCGTGAATTTTCCGCACCGGGTGACACCAACCTTAGTGACGCCACTGAGTACACTATTTTAAGAAAAAAAAATTCAATGAATACATTTCTAATGGAGAACGAAGCTTCATTCAAAAAGTCTATGCAATCTAAGACTTTAATGAGAAACAATAAAGACAGAAGTAAAAAAAACATAAATAATGTTCTTGTGTGTTTCAATTGGCGTAAACATATCTATTTTTTTTTGTACAACTGGAATAGAGCTATTACAAATAATTTTAATCAATATTTTTAAACACTGTTTTAATAAATAAATGCGCTGTCAAATTATTTTTAGAGCAAGGTTCGTATAGGCTAATAAGTATAATAAATACATGACAAATAACTATCCTTACTTACTCATAAAGTATTATGTGCGGCATTACAAAGTAATAACATGTATCCGATATTAACCAACCATTTGGTTTATAAAAAAAATGGATCTAAGGAAACGGATTAAATAAATATCGCACACACTGGGACAACTCCACCATCATCTATTTTTTATTGGTGTGGTAGTCATTCAATTAATATAAAAATAAATTTGTGTTCTACCATATTTGCTGCCGTTCTTTCTTTCGGTTTTTTTTTTAATTTATGATTCAAATCAAAGAAGAGTTGTAGGATAATAGTAATATTTGTAAATTGTTGACGACGAAGGAAAAATGTACATTCATTCAATTACTGAATCCATTCACATCCACAATGATTTGATATTTTTAACATGGGTATTGTTGACACCATTTACACGAATACATATGGAGTTTGACAGACTGATGCACAGTATGACAGACAGATTCACAGTATGACAGACAGATTCACAACATGACAGACAAATTCACAGTATGACAGACATATTCACAGCATGACAGACAGATTCACAGCATGACAGACTGATGCACAGTGTGACAGACAGATTCACAGCATGACAGACAGATTCACAGCATGACAGACAGATTCACAGCATGACAGACAGATTCACAGTATGACAGACATATTCACAGTGTGACAAACAGATTCACACTATGTTAAAAATATTCACGGATTGGCAGACAGATTCACAGCATGACAGACAGATTCACAGTATGACAGACATATTCACAGTGTGACAAACAGATTCACACTATGTTAAAAATATTCACGGATTGGCAGACAGATTAACAGTATAGACAGATTAACAGTATGTCAGGCATATTCACAGTGTGACAAACAGATTCCCACTATGTTAAAAAGATTCACAGTATGACAGACAGATTCACAGTATGACAGACAGATTCACTTACATGGTGCTGTAATGATGTCTGGTGCTAGTGATCCATTGGTGCTGAGCTTGTAGCAAGTGCTCTGGTTCTTCGACATTGAGAGGGCACCTACACACAATCTCCATAATCCGTAGTTGAGCTGAAGGTCAAGTTTAGTCAAGTTCTCTTTGCTAAAACGATCTGGAAAAAAGAAGTTGAGATTTTGAGTGTAACAGAACTGTGGACACAGAATAATAATGTTTCATCTTAAGTTGCATGGCAAAATGTCTGTTGCTGCACACATCATCCGGAAAAATTAGAGGAAACATTGGTTCAAAATAAAAAATAATGTATCTGTGTGACTTAAGTTAGGACGAACTCAAACACCTGGGACATTTGACGTTTGTCAAGTTGAACACACAACCTTACGTTTGACGTTAGTCAGGATGGACACATAAACTAACTTGAGACATTGGACGTTAGTTCAGACGAACACTCAAACTTACGTGCAGCCCCGTAGCGTGAAAATTCTACAACACGGGCCAGGCCAATAGCAGGGGGCAGGAAATAAATGCTACTAAGTAGAGCAAACAAGCAGAGGGGGGCCAGACAAAAAGCAGGGCCCCCCCCCCCGCACGCTACGTGCCTGCTTACGTGTGACGTTTTTTAAGAACGAACATACAAACCTACTTGTGACTATAGTTAGTGCGTAGATACAAAACATACTAGTGACGTTAATTAGAACCTACAAAAAAAAACAACAACCTTACTTGTGACGTTAAAAAACAACCTTACTTGTGACGTTAAAAAACAACCTTACTTGTGACGTTAAAAAACAACCTTACTTGTGACGTTAAAAAACAACCTTACTCGTGACGTTAAAAAACAACCTTACTTGTGACGTTAAAAAACAACCTTACGTGTGACGTTAAAAAACAACCTTACTTGTGACGTTAAAAAACAACCTTACTTGTGATGTTAAAAAACAACCTTACTTGTGACGTTAAAAAACAACGTTACTTGTGACGTTAAAAAACAACCTTACTTGTGACGTTAAACAAAAACCTTACTTGTGACGTTAGTCAGGACGTTCCTGGCGTCCTCGTCTGTCACCAATGCAAAGTAGTCAGTTGACATACTTATGATGTGGAGCACCACCCCAATCAACAAGAGAGATGCCCCTACCAGCACCAGCACCAACGAGGCTTTCGGTTTCATCTTGAACAGGATGGTCATGGCTCGTCCACTGTGTAGTTCAGATGTGTTTTGATTAATTCTTTCAACCAACCCCCCGCCTTATTGAAATTTGGCTGTCTTTCTTTTTATTTTTAAAGCCTATTCGCTTCACTTCATTTGTGACAGTAAACGGTGTAAAGGAAAATGATGATTTTTTTTTTGTTCGATGCACTGAAAAAAAGAAAATAATCAGGGCGACTATAATAGAAATACAAACAGGAGGTGCGCAGGTATAAATATGTGTTTGATGATGTAAGTTTGGGCAGTGGCGTCACTACGGTTGGTGTCACCCGGTGCGGTAACTCATGGTGTCACCCCTCTCATGACACCCCGGTCTCCATATTTTTTTTTTCCAGAGACCGTATATATGTGCGCATGCGCGACTTTATTATTTTTTTTCCGTTTCCGGGGTCAGGATTTTTAGCGATAATTGATATCTATAGGTCAGTGCAAGTATACCAATAGTTTCATTAAAATAATTAATAATAAAAAGTACGCAGTGTCTGTTAATAATCGGAGATATTTTTATATTTGGCATTTTTTTCGAAGCCTTATAAAGTCATTTGCTGTTAATAATCGGAGATATTTTTATTTATTTTTTAAAAATTAAATTAGGGCTTTGAATTATTTTAAATTACAAAATAAGAATATAGGTCTAAGACTAGATATATTGCATTTTGGTGTCACCCCTTGTGAGGGTGTCACCCGGTGCGGTCCGCACCCCCCGCACCCCCCTAGTGACGCCACTGAGTTTGGGCACAGTCTGGTAACAAATGATAGCTGTGTGCGTACATATAAATAAAAATCTGTGTCTGCATGTGTAAAGATAAGGGAAGAAAACTACGGAATAATTCATATCAGTTATTTCCCTTGTCCACGTACAATGTAAAGCAGGAATCGTGGGCTAATCTTAATTTGACTGTTAACGACTTTGACGAGACCGTAGTATTCACAGCTTGCAGTGGTGACGGATATGGTCGTACACAACACCCTTCCACTCTTCCCCACTCACTCACACTTACCCAGCTTGCCATTTCGGGCTGTGGGTTCAGGCATATTACACCCCCCCCCTCTGTCCGAGTGGCAGGAAAAAAAAAACATAGCCTTGTCATTCTGGCCGATCAGCAGTACACACACCCTGCTGGTCTGGCTATTTTGGGCAATTCTTAAAACCCTTTTTTTTCTGCCATCCCGGCAAATGATAGAGGGCACACCCACCCCGCCGCTCTGAAGGCATGGCCGACATGCATCAGCGCCGCCAACAATGCTGGTGTGGTAGGCACACTACACCCTATCATGCTGGCAATGGCAGCGTAAAAAAAAAAAAGTTAACGACTTTGAGGCGAGATGAGGTATTTGACCGCTCTAGGCAATGACCATCACATGTTTTAGGGTGCCCTATAGCGAAAGTAGCTGTCGAGGCCCCTCTGGCATTAGATTTAACAGAAACTAGTACTTGAAAAGGCCCTTTTTTAAAGTGGTATTTCGCCCGAGTGGGGGGGGGGGAGTAAAGGGTAGACATAAGATTCAAGCAAAAAAAAAAAAGCTACTTAATAAATGAACGGAAGATTATTTTTCTGTAAAACGTTTTCTACTTGCGCAGATAAAAGTGTGAAATTTTTAAAATTTTGCTGACTCGTGTGTAGAGGAAAAAGTGTAACCCCATTTGTAATCCTTCTCGCTGTGCGAATCAATACAAGATTCCCCCCCCCCCATATGTGATTAAGTTTACTATGAAAAATGTGCCGAGAATAACACAATAAAAGGGACAATAGAGATTGGCATTTATAAAACAAACTTTACTTCTCGTTATCTTTGTCACATACTTTAAACTGAACGTTTGGAGCATATCAATGGACGTCTTTGTCACAGACTTTGAACCGAACAGTTGGAGCTTTTCAAAGGGCGTACTAAAAATAAGGGGACAGGTGGTCGTGCGGTGTAGAGCGCTCGACTGTCGACCGTATAGGTCCCGGGTTTGAACCTCAGTGAGAACCTTGATATTTTTTTGTTCCGGTCCTGGTTAAAGTCACCCAAGTACATCCATCTTTAAATAGGTACCTGACTTTAAGTAAGGGGAGTAAAGGCGGCTGGGCGTTGTGCTAACCACAAGATCCCTTTAAATGCCGAGGTTATAGAAACAGGTGAATTGTACTCTTCATCTGCACCGATGAGCCCTTATGGGCTTAAGGGAAATTTACTTAACTTTTTACTAAAAATAAGCACACCAAAATATTACACGATGGCCCCCCTCTTATATGACATTTTTTCTAAATGGGGGGGGGCAAATGCCCCCTTGTTCCCCCCACCCCATGAATACGCCCATGCATAGTATACACAATATTAAAGTTACCGTGGGTGGTAGAGGGCGTTAATAGGAAAGATTGCTTCCCCTATAGTGATCACCCCAGGGACATATGGAGGACCTCAAGAGAGGGATGGGGGGGGGGGAGGATTATTTTTTGAGGTGGGCATTTGAAATTAATTTTCAGGTACGCCACAGAATACAGTGTCAATTTCAAAACCAAAGATTTTGTTTCTAAACCAGGCGTTCTCAAAACTGTATCTCTAAATTTGTATTGTTTTAGAAGTCCTGTTTATCGATGGGGTGATTTCTGTTTTATATAGCACAGCTTTCATTACATAAAGTTATTGTTTGCAGCCACACCTAACTTAGAATAAACACACCCTTTTTACAGTGACGCAAACATCCCATTTCCAAATAAAGAAACGCATAAACTATATGGAAACTAAATGGAATAGTTCCAATATCTTTCACCCCCCACACCCCTTATAAAAACACACCGATGGCCTGACTAAACAGTTTAAACATGTCATCCTTTTGTCTGCACAGTTTACGCTCTGATAAATCATAAGTTGAAAAGTATGCCATTTATAACAAAGAGTTATCTAGACACTGTGTTTGCACTCTGATATATGTGCATCAGAGATGAGCGGACAGCGGACGCGTCCGCTTGCGGACGCAGATCCGCAGACCTTTCCAAATCCGCGGACTGACAGCGGACGCTTCGTATGGTTAAGTTGCGGACTCGCGGACTGACTCGGATCTTCTTTAGCGTTACCATAAAAAATTTCAAGTCATTTAAACAGCTAAATTTCAGCAATGCGGACGCGCGGACTGACTGCAAACCAATGTTGTAAGATTCTGTGGACGCGGATCATTGATAGAAATCTATGGACGGACGCGGACGCTAAATTTCAAGATCCGCACACCTCTGATGTGCATACAATGTCAATCGGGTGCAAATAAAGCTTGACAAGGTATTCAAGGAAGTCGACATTGTGCCGCACCTGATGTTAGCATTTCAATTATTTATTTCATTTTTCTATTTAAAAAAAAAGTTCAATCAGCTAGCATAAAAAAAAGAGTTGGCTTATTTGAAATTTGGATGTGTATTTTTCAATTTCTATTTTTAATTTTTGTCCAATTAGGTTAGCGGTCGTATAGATCTTATATATATATATATATATATATATATATATATATATATATATATATAAAGTGGATTCCGCTTAATTGGGACACCGCTTAATTGGGACAGCCGCTTATTTGGGACAAATCTCAAAGGAACCAAACCAAGAAGCCAATGGTAAATTTGCATGTTTAATTGTGACAGCCGCTTAAATGAGACAAAAAGCCTCGGTCACGATGTGTCCCAATTAAGCGGAATTGACTGTATATATATATATATATATATATATATATATATATATATATATATATGTGACTGTTATGTATGTGTGTGACAGCTTTACCTAAAGAAAGATATATGATAGATTAGAATAGACAGAGAGATAGAATATATAGATAGATTAGATTAGAATAGATAGGATGGATGGATGGATTGATGGATGGATGGATGGATCGATCGATAGATAGATAGATAGATGTAGATAGATAAATAGTGATAGATAGATGTAGATAGATAGATAGATAGATAGATAGATAGATAGATAGATAGATAGATAGATAGATAGATAGATAGATAGATAGATAGATAGATAGATAGATAGATAGATAGATAGATAGATAGATAGATAGATAGATAGATAGATAGATGTAGATATATAAATAAAGATAGATAGATAGATAGATAGACAGACAGACAGACAGACAGACAGACAGACAGACAGACAGACAGATAGACAGATAGATAGATAGATAGATAGATAGATAGATAGATAGATAGATAGATAGATAGATAGATAGATAGATAGATAGATAGATAGATAGATAGATAGATAGATAGATAGATAGATAGATAGATAGATAGATAGTACTTGTTTATTATTTGATTAAAAAATACGAATATTTGTTTTAAGTCACATAGACTTTGTCCTATTATGCCAGGTAAGTTTGATAATTGATTCAATCCACCTACTGTCTGACAAGGTGGAATTTGTGGAATGTCAATCAAAAGGGAGGAGGGGGGAAGGAGGTATAGGATACTTATGGTTCACCTACAACAAATATACATATGCAATACATACATATATAACAATATAAAAAAAACTAAACATACTAATCTAATAAAAAAAAACATAATGGGGTAAGTCAACAAAAACATACATTTAGGCATACTCCATTCACAGCCCAGCCCTCCCTCGGGATAACCAGTATAACGTAATTAAGGAATGAAATTTAAATGGCCCTTTACCATGGGGGCTCTAATACTCGTCGGGCCAACGGTTAAGTGCAATGGCGGGGCCCCATGAGTTGAAACACCCCCCAGGCTATCCAGTAAAAATACTTCATGACGTGTGTGTGTGTGTGTGTGTGTGTCTTTGTGTTTGTTTTAGTTTTTACAATCCCCCCATTGTCTGCCTGTCTGTATTAGTCACGGTCTGATTTAAAAGAACCCCTTGCATGGTTATCATGGGACTTTGCTACTATTGGTGCCCCCTTATTGGGGGGGGGGTATTGTTCCGTTACTTAAAAAAGATTAATATGGCTCAACAGTCATGGAGGTCAAAGAATCTCGGTTCGTCAAAGATTATTAGGGGGGGCCCTCCTTAGATTTGAAAGCGGTAGCCTTGACAGCGTAGTTGGCCGAAAGTCTATGGAACCCAAATACATGTAAAGCGTAACCTTCCTTAGGGACCCCAAATATGACATTGCCAAGGGCCCCCAAAATTAGCTATACATTGGGCCCCTAAACGTAACGTTCACGATGGTTCCCCCCCCCCCCCGCACGGAAGCTTAAGAACGGCTCTGCTGAATGACTCGGGTGTCTAAATGTCTGTTAACTTCACCGCCTGTCTGTGTCTGTCTGTTTATGTTGTGATAGTGTTTATGTAAAGCTGATATTTGGGCCCGGGGGTGGGATAAAAATGATACAACAAATGATATAAGTATGAGTAATCTTTTTTTTACTATTACTTTTTTCTACATATCAATAAAAGTTGTTTTATTTTTACATTTTGTTCATATTTCTACACCGGTCATTAACCTGACCCTTTCTGTTTCATACATGCATCCCCCTTCTCCCGTAAGCAAGTGAAATAAAAAACAAGCAATTTAAGTATTTTCCGTTTCGGACAAAGGACATTTTAGAGCATTTTCGTGTACGCAGATAAATAGAGAGGGAAGTAATCATGTTGAATAACTGTTACGAAAATAAATAATGATTAAGCCCCTTTGATTAGCTTTTATTATTTATATTTAAAATATAAGCAAAAACGGTACTTAAAACGCCACCTTTTTCGGCCCTCAGAGGTCAGATCGCGAAATGGACTTTTGATGTACACTTGGCAGGCCAAGACCTACAAAATGATATATACATCATGGGTCTAGGACTTATGGTTGTTGAGATCTAGGGTGATGACGGACAGACAGACAGACAAAACGGAGACAATAGAGCATTTTTTTTCGAAAATGCTCTAAAAATCGTTAAAAAAAATAATAATAAAGGTTGTTTTTTTTTAATGCACTAAAATAATACTAATAATTCCTTGGATCATTCAAAGGTTTATTTCAATTATATTGATTAAATAAAAGGTTGATCGCCAGTTTAAAACTAGAACTATACCCGCGCTGAGAAGCGGAAATGTACTGCCTGCCCAGGGTACTGCCTGCCCAGGGTACTGTCTGCCCAGGGTACTGCCTGCCCAGGGTACTGCCTGCCCAGGGTACTGCCTGCCCAGGGTACTGTCTGCCCAGGGTTCTGTCTGCCCAGGGTACTGTCTGCCCAGGGTACTGCCTGCCCAGGGTACTGCCTGCCCAGGGTACTGCCTGCCCAGGGTACTGCCTGCCCAGGGTTCTGTCTGCCCAGGGTACTCTCTGCCCAGGGTACTGCCTGCCCAGGGTACTGCCTGCCCAGGGTACTGCCTGCACAGGGTACTGTCTGCCCAGGGTATTGTCTGCACAGGGTACTGCCTGCCCAGGGTACTGCCTGCCAACAGCATTGCCTTAGAAGAAGCAAGAAAATGAAGCCGTTGTAAAAATTTTATCACTCATTCACCGCATTCACTCACAATGCTTGCTTGGACACCCCCACACATTTGCCCCACCACCACGACCATTTCCCCGAATTCCTTAAACCAGGGCCAGCCTCAGGCCGATTTGACCGATTTCTCCAAATTGGGTCCCGCGCCTGGCAGGGGCCCCGCAATTTACATGTAGCCTTAATAGTAATAGTTGTTATTGTAAAAAAAAAATTAGAAGAGGGGGGGGCCTCGCAAGCATCCGTCATGTTTGGCCCCGCGATTAAACCATCCATCCCGCCACAGACTCCTTACCTTGAACCCTACTCCTGTATCACCGTACCACCAGGGGCGCAACCAGTATGTTGAAGTTGGTTGGGTCCAAAATATTAGGGAAGATGAAAATTGGTATGTCTGCCCCCCCCCCCCCCCCCCAAATTTTGGTAGGGTCGAAAACCAGTGACTTGATTTTTGGTAGGGTCCGGACCTGCACGACCCGTACATCGGTTGCGCCCATGCGTACCACCATTCCAAGGTCCCACCGCCAACCTTGGCTCCTTCCCTGGCCCACAAACCATCTCACCACTGCCTCCTTCAATTATTTTGCAAACTGTAATAATCAGTTTAGGCTAGAGAATTTACAGTTGGCACAGAGATGGTTTTAATTATCTGGCCACTTAGTTTAGCGGAAGTGAAATTATTAGTTTTAGAGCAGACGATAATAATTGAGACGACGACCTGAGATCTTGTTAGTGTAAGAATATATTTTATCACATAATTTGTATTGTACAATGTCAAATAAGAAGTTCCTTTATAAATAAATAAATATATGTACTTGTATACATAGAAGTCTACTCAGTGTTTTTTACATGTAGTTCGTCTTTTAAATATATATATATATATACACGTCCAAGTCAAGTTAGTTAAACCATCCGAAGAGACTGAAATAGATTATACACCTACCAGAAGCAGAAGCAAACATAAATTATACATACAATTGATATACACAAAAACTAGCTATGACACAAACCATACCGCAAGTATCTGATCAACCATTTTTTTTCTGTCATAAACTATACAGTCATTATCTGATCAAACTGCAGCGCTCTTAGTGTATTTTTTAAAATGGTAGTTTCTGTGTAAGGCGAGCTTATTGATTTAAAAATCGATAATTTTGCTGATATTACTGATTAGAAAAAAAAGCGGTTTGTTTTGTATTGTTCTTACCTACATTGTATTATACTTTATCAAACCAACTCTTAAAAGCTTGGATTACTGTCGAAATCCCAATCGCTTTACTAATGTAGCAGTTTAAATTTACCAACTCGCAATATTTCAATTGTTTTTACTTTACTCCAACACACAACAATCGATGCCAACAAAAATTAAAGATTACAAAGACAAAAAAAAAATTAACGAAACAATTATGTGTTTGAACCGCGATTTTTTATGGATAAACGCCAATCACGTTGACCTAAATATTCTCATGCTATATGGCAAGATGTAATAAACCAACTGGCTCATTGATTTACTCCCTACCCCCCCCCCCACACACACACACAGCTGTTTCCTTTTGTTTTTAACGATACCACCCGTTTTTCTTCCTTGTGTATTATATATATACTCCTGCCTTTAGTTTAAACTGAAGCATTCCCTGCATATGTACATAACATAGAAAATGGATTGGTGTATATGAGTGTGTTATTTATAAACAATCTTTGTTGTCATCATCAGCCCCGCCGGAAAGAGGGGCGGGCAGGGAAGGGAATCAAGTATGCAACCCGAACACAGGTCAGGGCATGCCCCCCTCGAACCACCTGTAATATTAAAGATTGCTTATTGAATAAACATTATTGAACAGGTGCGTGGGTGTGGCGTGATCACTGAGGCCCCCAAATTTGATGGAAACTATCACGGGTCAAAAAGGGGTCAGGTTAAAGGTTGCGGTGGTCCTAAGGCTAGTAACCAAAATAAGAAAAAGGCTTGCACACAAGTACTAATAATAAATAGCGCAGACCTTTATAGATGTGTACACTGTAATAATGAAAAGTCATGAGACGATATTGGCTTATTGACTGTTAGGCTTGGGTTCCAATAAGAAGGCCTACAAGAAACACTCTTCTCCCTCCTCCCCTCCCCCCCCCCAATTTAAAGTTGTGCCATCATATATATATATATATATATATATATATATATAACTTTGACTTGCATTATTTGAAGGGAAAAAAGGGCCAGTAATTGATACGACACAACATAGCAACATCATGACAGTTCGCTTTACACGAGTTATCGAACATGATTAACTGATTAAGTGCATTCAAAAAAAAAATCTTTTAAAACAGGCTGAGCTTTTCTGGTATTTCGGGGGGGGGGGGGGAGGGAGGGGGGGGGGAGGTGTGCATGTAGATATATTTAAGAGCCTATTGGCAAAAGTATTCTGTAGACAGTTTGATAACAACAAAAATGAGATAGAAGATTGTATAGGAAGGGAGGTCGAGTGGTGGGGGGAGGGGGTCTTTTGTACCCGGAGGCCCCTATGATGAAGTGGCCCAGTTTTCCCTATCTATAAGTACGGCCCTGAATACGTGTACTAATAAAAAAAAACAAATGTTTCCCTCAACCCATAGGCCCATGACACTTTCACGTCTTTTGTCTTAGCGGAGGCCTTCACATTTATCCCGCCCCCCCCCTCTCCCATACCCCAGCAGCCCTGACACTGTACTGACATCACCTAACCCAATTCTAAAGTTTTGTTTGGATTTCAGAGAATCCTATCGAATACAGGAAGCTTTGTACTTTACCTAACAACCATAATGGGGAGTGGAGAGAGAGGGGTTGGGGAGGGGGGGGGAATGTCCTATCTTGTGTCTACTGGCCAGCCAGAAGAGATAAGGAAAAAAAAATATTCATCGTAATAGTGTGTCAAGCACGGTGAAAACACATTGTCCTATTTAGTTTATCCACTAATGACCGATAGAGCACATTTCAATTGTTACATTGGAAAGACGCATCTCTGCGTTATAGAACTCCTGCTGGTGACGAAGATAAATGTCAAGTGATCGGTGCAGACGTGAAGAGTCTGGGCTGACAAATAGAAAGTTTGATTAAATACACAGAGGCGTACCTAGGGTGGGGGGAGGAGGGGTACACATTCGAAAGTCCCCCGGGTCCCAGCTTGAAGGAGGCCTCCAAATTATTTTTTTTTTTTTACATTAAATAGTAAGTACATTTTATCTCATGTCAAGGTATCGAATGTCAAAATGCAGGGGCCCCCAAATAGGCCAAGCCCCCTCCAGGCCCCCCTAATCCCTAGGTTCGGCACTGACTATACACCAAATAAAAAGCCAAGGCCACCGCAAGTTAACCCTAAACCTAACCCTAGCCCTAAACTTAAACCTAGCCCGTGATTATCATTGTCAACGAAACGTCACTCAACTGTCAACTCATTTTAGCCCCGTGCCCTCAAAGGCGTCTCAACATCATTATGGAACCCCCCCCCCTTTCCGGGGCACACAGTTGTTTCGGTATGTCCATACGAAAATCAATAAAAAAAAAAATGAGGTGCACAATAGCTACTAGCATGGAACACCTATGATGAGTGCAACAATTCGACTCGGCGGCCCTACCCACGACATTTGGTGACGTCGACCACGATTGTGGCATGGTTCCCCAAGGTTAACACCTGGGTTTCCTCCCCCCCACCCCCGGGCCACACACCCCCATCAGTTAGTCGCAGTACTGTTTTAAAACAACGACACGTGTGAACTGGTAAGAGAAGGTACACTATTTTATTTTCCAGCGGTCTCTTTCTCTAAGTCTAATGGACAGGCCCATCCTTTCTCTTACACACTCTGCCACGTCCCGTCACGTTTATCCAGAATCTGCCTAGCCCCCCCCTCTCCCCCCTACATTCTCCTAAAACTATAGCCTATCTACATACGTTATAACAAAGCACCTTTTTTTTCAATTTAATATCAGCTAACGTCAACGCCCTCCAAAAAAAAAAATATTATTTTAATGTCAAACTACACAATAGCATACACACTCGTCACAAAAGATTAACAAGACGATACACACACACACACACACACCACACACACACACACAACGCAACTACAGGATACAAGCACCTCCATTATGTGTTTATTAATAATAGGAAGGCAAATGTATCATTATAAACTCAAAGAACTGCCAGTCAACGATTTTGCTAATGTGTAGTGCGTCTAGAGCTGTATGCATGTGTTAGGCTGCACACATAGATATATGGAACAAGTGTCTATACATGTGTTTAGGCAGCACACACAGATATATGGAACAAGTGTCTAACTCAACATACACACACTGGCGGACTCTCGAAATGGGCCACCTTCGCTTTCAATATGGAAATAAAAAGTACCGTTTTGGTAAAGATGACCACCGCACCCCCTTCCCCCCCCCCCCACACACACGGCTAGCACCAAAGAAGTGTTCTCAAAACCGATAATGATTAGGCCTATCTACAGATTTTTCAATGTCTGAGTTTCAGGGAAACCAATGTAAGTTGTTTTCAACGGTATTTATTGCTAAAACAAACCAGGGAACCACTAAGCTCAAAGTCCGAAAACATTAATTCACTTTACCTATCTATATGTACCACTACATACTACCACTATGTACTTCTAAGTACTACTACATACTACCACTATGTAATTCTATGTACCACTATGTAGCCTACTTCTAAGTACTACAATGCACCACAATATACTAAAATATACCAATCTGTATTACCACTATGAACCACAATGTACCAATATGTACCACTACTTACCACATTTTACCACTATGTTCTACCACTATATGTAGCACTGTGTACCACTATGTACAATTATGTACCACCATGTATCACCGTGTTCTACCACTATATAACCGTTTCGTGCTATACTTGCTTCAGAGCCATTTTTAATAAGTATTATTTGGGGCCATAGGAAGAGACATTTAGAGAGGGCTCCCGGCATATGTACCTGTCGGGGAGCTGATAACATATAGATTCGATAATAAACATGTACTGGAGGAGGGCCCTTTGGTATTGGGGGCCTGATGACATCAGATTTTTTTTTATAGAAATGTGTACTTGAAACAATGAGAAAAGACCTGAGGGCAGACCAAGAAGCAGATGGTTGGAGGAATTGGAGAAAGACCTTAAAGCCATAGGAGTGAGAGAGTGGAGGAAGAAGACCATGAATGGGGAAAACTGGAGAAGAGCAGTACGGCAGGCCAGGGCCCTAACTGGGCTGTAGAGCCAAAGGAAGAAGAACTTGAATAGGGCTCTTTGGCACTAGGGGGCCCTAGACAATCGCCCCCAGTTTTCTTATTCATAAGAAAAGGCCCTGACTGATTCTAAAATTTACACACAAAAGCATCACACCTGTTTGTTCTGTCTGCCCTTCTATTTCAACAATGGCTAGTGATTGGCAACATTTATCTGTTATGACATTTCGAGGCATCAAAACTTTGGTCGGAATAAGCTTAAAATGTTTTGTTGTGTCTTTTTTTTATATATATAAAGATTTATAACAGGTGTGAAGGCGTGGGTGCCAACATGAATGCGCACTAATAAATATGTATCACGTGATTTATAGAGGTGCCGATTCAGGTGAGAATGAAGACAATAAGAAGAGAGAGACAGACGAAATGATAAATCATAACACCGTGTCAAGCTCGCTGTAAAACACACTGACCTAAATCATTCTTTAACTAATGACTGATTGCACATAATCGTTTAACAAAGGAAAGCAGGTCGCTTAATAACAACATAAGATCGTTAGAGAAGCAATCAGTTTTATATTTGAAGAGGGTGGACTATGTGAAATGTTCTCTTTTAAAAATAAACATCTCAAACCAGGTACCACAGTAATCATAGAGGTACACAGTAATTACAGAATCAACACAGTAATTACAGAATCAACACGGTAATTACAGAATCAACACAGTAATTACAAAATCAACACAGTAATTACAGAATCAACACGGTAATTACAGAATCAACACGGTAATTACAGAATCAATACAGTAATCACAGAAGATCACAGTAATTACAGAATCAACATAGTAATTACAGAAATACACAGTAATCACAGTAGTACACAGTAACCACAGAAGTATCACAGTAATTACAGAAGTATTACAGTAATTACAAAATACGCAGTTATTACAGAAACACACAGTAATCACAGTAGTACACAGTAATCACAGTAGTACACAGTAACCACAGAAGTATTACAGTAATTACAGAAGTACGCAGTTATTACCGAGATACACAGTAATTACAGAAGTATCACAGTAATCAGTTCTACAATAATGTGGTGGTATCATTGAAATTGTTCTATTTAGTTTGTTTTTCTCCTAACATGTGTGTCGTACGAATCCGTCGAGTTAAAAAAAAAATTGTTCTACAAAGTGAAACATTCGAAACCCATAATTCGCACCGTATATAAACTCATTTTCTCAATTAACATAGCAAAAAAGACTCACGTGGATCTTGATGTGTTGTCAACAGAGCCGTTCCTAGGTCCTTGGGGAAAGGGGGGAGGGAGGGTTAGGCCGAGGCATCTAGAGATATTTGGGGGCAGTAAGTAAAAATACCTTTGGGGCCCCTTATCACCAGTTTTAATTTTTAAAAATGAATACTGGACGAGCCCTTTTGTCAACAAAAACAAATAAACAAAAGAGCTACCATCGGAACCTCTGTTAAAATTTCAACAATCGTTATCAATGAAAATATACTTTTAAAAAAATAAATAAATTGTTTACCTATAAGTGAACAGTCTACAGCTGTCTAGACAGAACTAATCCAAACGACATTCACCACAGGCAGGTGACTATACAAATAATACAGGCAAGTGACAATACAAATAAAATGGGACAATGGTTACGTCCTACTTCTGAAAGGTACAAAAAAAAAAACAATAACAGTCCAGCTACGTGACGTTTAGTATCGTGACAGGCCGAGTTCACATTACTGTAAATCGATTCCGTTAATTTTTTTTTTTTGGTAGTCGAGTGAGGTTTCCCAACCTAACGGCTTAACTATATTCACAATGTCAGACTTATATTACATGCTGTAGTGTAGAGAAAAGAAAAAAAAACAAGGGAGAGGCAAGGAAAGATCTTGGCTAAGGTCAAGCGCTATGATGACTGATTTTTTTTTTTGCTTCGATTCTACGATGTCACACAGAGGCGTACCTAAGGTGGGGTGGGGGGAAGGGGGTGCAATTTCGAAAGTGCCGCCGGGCCCCAGCTTGAGGGGGGCCCCCAAAATTTTTTTTTTCATTAAATGTTAAGTACATTATCTCATGTCATGGTATCGAATGCCCCCCCCCCCAAAGCCAAGCCCCCCCCCGGGTTCCCAAATCCCTAGGTTCGGCACTGATGTCACATGACTTATAACCGCGGGTCCTCAACCGGTGGTTACCAGAGGGAGTACGGTAATGTTTACGCATGGCTACGCAGCGACATATAATTTTCGTTTAGAGTTTAAAACAATCAAGAGTTTGAAGGAGGTCACCAGTTTGCTGCGTGACTCGTCAGGAAAATCAAGTGCCTAAGAATAGCATTAGAAAGGTGTGCACATTCCATTATTTAAAAAAAAAAAATAATGTACATTTATCCGCGAACTTAGGTGTGTGAGGGGGGGGGGGTACCCGGGGACATTCTTTAGCACATTTTGAGGTAAATTCGCGATAAAACTTGAGACTCGCTGACTAAAAAGTGTATAATCCATACACAGCTGTTCTTTTGGATTGATTCATTAGGCAACGGACTAGGGCACTCACGACAAAAAGGGGTTCCTTTTCAGTTTACAATTCGATCGAATATCATGCTTTACGGGCCCCAATGTAAATATATCTAGGGCATCCACAAATCTCTAAAAGTATATGCATGGAACTCCTCAAAACCTACACAAAAAAAATGCCTCTTATTGAGAGATCTGTCCTTTACCACTTTGTTAACACATTTACTATTGGACCCTTCAGAGTAGACGCCATAGAAGTGTGACCCGAGCACACATCAAATAGGACACAGTAATCTGCTGTTACATGAATATGTCAATTTTTTGGGTGTGTGATCAACGGGGCACCAGATAGTAGAATTGGTCGAGGGGCCCCAGATTATCTGGACAGCTGACATTATATATATATATCGCATGGGGATGTGCTTGCATTTCCCGTTTTTAAAGCTATATGTAGGAAATGTTTGATGTCATTGGAAGTAGTACTTGAACAGGGTTAGGCTGTCGTCCAATTTGCATAGAATGCCTAGAATTCTTTGACAGTACCTGGAATTTGCCTAGTTTATCTGTAAGAAGGACTCTGGTCACTACACTCACACACATATATATATATATATTATATATATATATATATATATATATATATGTACACCCCACAGACACGTATGTATATATTTATATACTCTGTATCTGAATGTAGTGAGTTATGTAGGTAACGTGTTCATTTTATTGTAAGCCAATGTGTAGGCTACACTTTAACTGATGCGTAGTTTAACAATGGAAACGAGTCTATGAAATGTTGATGTTATACAACACAGCTAACTCCCTGGAATTCTACACATTCGTCCGTGCATTCTTCAACCGTTTAATTTTTTTTTTTTTTGTAAGCCCAATGACCTCATGTCCAATGTAATGTGGGACTACGCCCACCAGGAGGTTTGAATCAAAGTCGAAAAAAAAAACTGAGTTTTTACATTTCGTTTTCAATAAAGATAAATACTTTGTATATGCAATTTTACAAGTAAATATCAAGTACAATTTATTCAGTGCTGAAGTCAGACATTCTAGGGTACCACACAAACGCTCACACCCCCTTCCCTTAAATTTGTATTCAAATAAAATAAAAATTGATTTCGATAGCCACGCCCCTCACCCTCTTCTCCGAAGACTTGGAACCCCCCTGACAGATGGTTGTTGGGTTGCATTCCCTTTGCTGCAACCATTATAATTATTCAACCGGAACCTGGATTTGCGGCGAAATACGATTCATTCATTTTTTTGATGATCTAAACAACAGGCCCACTGAGTTAATTTCTCTTGATCTTTTTATAGAAATAATGTAAATAAAGTGTTAACATCATAGAATGGAACGAGCGGAGGAAAAGAGAGGTTTGTGGACCAAATCAAGCACTATGACGGACTGAACTTGGTCAGTCATAGCGCAGTTGCCCGTGTCCGGGTTATTGCTGATATGGGGATAAAAACTGATTTGTAACTCGAAAGATTTAGAGTGTGAACGATTTACGGCAACGGGCTATGTTCGGATTCTGATGTAGCGCTGTACACACCAAAACATGGCCCACAGAGCGTGGTGGCCTGTTCGTGTGCGTACGGACTTGTGTATTATTAATTGGATACTGCGACTCAACAAGTCAGATTTATGCTGGTGTTTAGTTGTTTTGTTTTATTCTATTAGGCCTATCCTGCCACAGTAAGATGCATTATGGTGTGATATTCAAGTAACAGTCTCCCTTACCGCCAGTGTACACTGAACTGGTACAGTAACTAAGACTTGACAGTCAAATGAAGGGTGTGGCAATAACAGCGTAATACTGTTACTCCTATTTATGTCCGTCGTGTCATAAAGAAATAACATTGAAAAATATAGTACAGTAAACAGTAACTTTTTGAATACGGAAAAAAGGTGCCGGAACGCCGTTCCGATGCGTTCCACCAGAAAAAAAAAAAACACTGCTGATGCTGTAAACTATATCAAGCTACCCAGTTACTGTATCCCGGATATTTCATCTACTGTAAAGCTCAGTGCCGGCTTTAGGTATAGGCGTTATAGGCAGCTGCCTAGAGCGGCATTATTTCAAGGAGCGGCAAATTCCAGCAAAATAAAATAAAACAATATCAAAAATATAAAAACTAAAAATAAAATAAATGAATTTGATTCAGATAAAATGGGGGATCCTGCTAAATGACCAGATATAATGGAGGATCCTGCTAAATGACCAGATATAAGGGAGGATCCTGCTAAATGACCAGATCGTTGTTTTTTTATTCAGCATGATCCAAAGCAGATCAAATTTGAGTCTTGTTTCCAAAAGATGAAAGTGGGAGACAATTTTCTATACACGCAAACTGGCTAACAGAGAAACTTTATAAAGGAAATGGTTGATGTATTCTACGTCAGTAGATAAGGTATATTGTTTTTGCTGCAGAATATAAAACAGGAGTAAATCTGCCTTAGCAACACATGGCAGTTGTGACTGGAAAAATATGTCAAGTATATTGCAGCATCATAAAAAATCTCCAGATCATTTAACCAGTTATCATGAGTGGAAAGAACTAAAAATGAGGATAACAAAAAATAAAACTATTGATGACGTGAATCAGCGCCTTATAAATCGTGAAGCGAAACACTGGAAGGATGTATTAGAAAGAATAATATCTTTGGTCAGTGTACATGGAATTCAAAATTTACCCCTGAGAGGGCAGTCAGATCGGTTATATACATCTCATAATGGAAACTTTTGAAAATTGTTGAAGTTATTGCTGACTTTGATGCGGTAATGAAAGAACATATAAGACGTATAAAATCAGATGAAATGCATGACCATTATTTGGGAAAAAAATATTCAGAATGAGATCATTCAACTGTTGAGTAAGAAGGTAAAACAGAAAGTAATAAATGATCTAAAAATGCAAAATATTACACTATAGTTCTCGATTGCACACCAGACGCCAGTCACAAAGAACAGATGACAATGATTGTTAGATTTGTTACAGCAAATGAATCGACAAATGACAAACCTTCAGAAGTTTCTATCAATGAACCCTTCATTGGATTCGCAGAACTTGAAAAATCTACACGTGCAAGTATGTAGGAAATTTTACTTAAAGAGCTGTCAGATTCAGGCATTTTACTAAATGATATGAGGGGACAAAGCTACGATAACGGAGCGAACATGCGGGGAATACACAGTGGTGTCCAAGCAATAGTTAAAGAGCTAAATTGAAGAGCCTTTTATGTCCCATGCAATGCGCATTCGTTGAATTTGGTGGTGAATGATGCCGTAAACTGTTGTTTGGAAGCAGTAAGGTTTTTTGAGGTTATTCAAAGTATATACAACTTTTTTCTGCATCAACACATATTATTGCTGATAGTAACTCATAAAAAATTGACAAATATTTGCCTTTAAAAACTGCTGGAATGTGTTGTTAGAATATGTCCAAAAACAAATTGGCAGCAGGTTTAACTGTTAACAAGTTATACGCAACACGTTGGGAAAGTCGAGTTAATGCCGTGAAGTTAATTCGATACCAAACAGTTTAAATTTACGATGCACTCGTTTCAATTGCTGAATACATTTCCCTTTCTGGACCACGTGGAACCCAGTCCCGTGCAGAAGCTGAGGGAATAGCACAAAAAATGTTCGATTTCAAGTTTATTTGTTCATTAGTGATTTGGTATGTTTTATTTGAGATCAATATATCTAGCAAAACATTTCATTTAAAAAAAATATTTTCCACAATTGAACACAACTAAAACAATGCTCCAGAATTATAAAACAGATGAAGGTTTTACCAAAGCAATTACAACAGCTAAATCATTGGCTGAAGAATTCGGTATTGAGTGTAATTTACCTACGGAAATACAAATAAGATCTCGACTAAGAAAGAGACAATTTGACTATGAAGTTTCAGGCGATCCAATTGCGATTTAAAATAAAAGAAATGGCGTTATAAAATGAACGAAAATAAATAAAATAAAATAAAAAATCAAACTGTCTCGCAACTAGAACAATGAGGAATTTTACCGACTTTTAAATTCGAGTTGGATGTAAGACCGTATCTTCTTTCTTTCGAATCGACAAACATTTTATTCGCAATTTCAACATTTGAATTATTAAAATAATAACAAAAAAAAAATGGTATGTTTGATGTTTGAGCTGCATGTTTCTAACTGAGTGGTATGTTCATAACTGAGTGGTATGTTCATAACTGAGTGGTATGTTCATAACTGAGTGGTATGTCCATAACTGAGTGGTATGTTCATAACTGAGTGGTATGTTCATAACTGAGTGGTATGTTCATAACTGACTGGTATGTTCATAACTGAGTGGTATGTTCATAACTGAGTGGTATGTTCATAACTGAGTGGTATGTTTATAACTGAGTGGTATGTTCATAACTGAGTGGTATGAAAAAAAGAAACTTACAGTGTATCCTCAACATTTGCTTTTATTCAACGGAGAATTATATTAACTCTGTACATAACAAGGAAAAACTTAATAAACACTCTATAAACATACGGAGCTCAGCCTAGTACAATATGGTTTGATAAATACACACACACTGTCATCCAATGGCCTGCCATTAGTTAATTATGATCTTTTAGGCAATTTGCATAATCTTAGGTCTGAAGAACCTTTACATCTAAAACCAAAACACAGTTCATCATCAAAGAAGAAACAAAAAGTTGACGTGGAATCTTTATAGGCCAAAAAGGTTTTAAAAAAATCTTCATGTCATGTCATTTGAAGTATTGTTTCAGAATGAAGTTTTGTGATTGTTTTTTTTTAAACCTATTATATCAGTGGTGATACATATGACATGCATAGCCTCATCACTCGGCATGCCACTAAAATATCACCTCCTTTAATTTTTATTTGAGTGTTGGCACTTTGATATAAATAAGTGGTTTTTGGTTGAATTTTGGGTTTGCCACCACTGTATTATATGAATGGTAGATGAAACAGATGATTTAATCCACTGGACTATATATTTAGTAATTTTTAGACAATCACATTTTTTAATGTTTGATTAAATAAAAATACAATGAAAAAAAAAAAAACCAGACAATGTAAACATCTTAAGATTTATTCAAGAAGGAAGTTTACAAGAATTATTTCAGATAATAATCATTCATGATGTGTTAATAAACATAGCAAATTGAACATTTTATCACCTAATATCTTTGTCATGACAACAGACTTACCCCCAGAGTCAATGAGTTCATAATTGGTATGGATGATTTAAAAGATAGAGCATGTCATCAATTTATTTATTTCAAAACTAACATTTGACATAAATTGTTCAAAAGGAAATTTTATTTAAAATCATAAACAAGTTGAAAAACAATGACTTGATTAAAAAAAAAAAAATTTGCTCAAACGTAATGCAAGAGTATTTAATAAAAGAAGATGAAATATTCAGTTATTAAATGTACAGATGAACAAAAATTAGAAATAAAAAATAAACCGAAAAAAAAGTTCATTATTAAAAAAAAATTTTTTTTTGGACATTCGGGTCATTAACAAATAATTAGTTGGCATTTTATAAAAGTAAGAAAAAATATATCTACATATTTTTAAAACAAATGAATTCAAAGGGTATTTTGCATCAAACATAAAAAAGCTTAAAAAAAAAAAAAAAAGAACAAAAAAAAAAACAGTTTATGTTCAAAATTTGTAAGATACTTATAAGATTGCAGTGATATATTAAATAGCTTACAGAACAAAAGCAAATTAATATGACTATTACAGTACCTGAAATGTATACAAAATGTTACTGGACTATTTTACTGTATACTCTTTTATTATTGCTGTATTCATTCAGTTATAGGGTTGCATACTGACTGTTGTATATGATATAACTTATTACACGGTTTTTATTTTTACTACATCTACAAAAACAAATTTAGCGACTTAAAAAAAATTGTTCACTGCTTTATAGGCTTAGATTAAAAAAATTTTCCGGGATTTTGGTGGGATATTATACCATGAAATGCTGAATGTGTTCAGCACTTGAACACATAACATTTTTTTTGTCTCCTGCAAAGCACAATAAGTCTTTTTTATAAGCATGTTCATCATAGTGCATGATGTAGGCAATTATAGACAGCACTGGCGTATATAAATGAATAACTGGCACACCATCACAATTTTAACAAATAAAAAAGCGCACTTTACAACACGTTAATTTTTTTTTTTTACACTTTAAAAAATGGATTATACTCAATGTATGCAATGCTTTTATTTAATCAATAATGTACATGAACTTCATAAACCCAAATGCAGATGCACATCTTGAACAATAGAAGATGAACACTATATAATCGTGACCAATCATTGCTTGTTGTTATTTATCAGTCAATGCCAGGTTGCAGTTTAAATACCTTACAATCATAATTAAACATTTAAAAAAAAAATACAAACAAATTTAGGGTCAAACAAGATTGTTAGAGCTTAAATAAATAATACACAGTTATTCATGCAACATTTAACTCGATATGATAAGGGTCATATAATGATCAAATAACGATGTTCAATGCCGCAATGATAAATGACAGTACCAATGCACTGTCTTCTTTTTGGTCCAGCAGCTCTTTAGACTATGAGTGACTTTTCAAGACTATCAAATACAAAGTAGCATACAATAATTCATAATGATGAGAGAAGAATTCCCCCCTGTCATCAAGTGTGTATATATATAGATTAATAACATAGTAAACACTTCAACAAGTATCACATAAATTATCATGAATTAACAATCAGGGAAAGACAGAACAAAAAAAAAATATATTCAGTTGAAGAAAGAACAGGAAATGCTGTTAAGTTTGCAAAGAATAAAGTAAATGAAAGGTACAGGGAAAAAAAAAAAGTTAACATTTGTTACTTTCAGTCATATTAGACGGTCTGAATCATCAACTGTCTGGATTAAGCTTCTGATGCAAGCATTTAATCTGCAGCTAAAAAAAAAGATTAAATTTTTCAGGACAGCTTCTGTAAAAACTGCTGACACAATTTACAAAAAGTTAATTCCAGACTGTTTGGGTTTACAATGATAGTCAAATGTCTGAAGTGGGGGGGGGGGGGGGGGGAAGGGGAGTTTAAAGTTGAATTATGTGAAGGAAGAGTTCCTAGGTTTCTCCTCATGGTGATCCCGGTCAATGGGAGGCGGGACATCTGGCATGGCTGACCTCATTGTGCCTGCGGTTAGGTAGCCGGCCACGCTGGGACCTGTTGGGCCTGAGAACAGAAAAAACCATAAACGACAAAATTACAAAAAAAAATACACTGTGCATACTTTAAATATTCATATTCCTAATACCATAACTAATACTGTGGTATTATTCATTTATGGCTTTGGAGATCACATAAAAATCAGATCTTATATGGTGAGCGGGGGAGAAGCCACAAATCAGGAGAAGCGTAATTAAACAAATACAATGGAGACCAGACAGTCTACAATGAGAATCGATAATTAGAACGTTGTTTGTGGGGGGGATACCCACCCAATGCATATCAGTTTAAACTGATAAAAAAAAATATTTTTACAGTCCGACAGATAAAACAAACAACTTTTAAATAAATACAAAAAATTAATGTAACTCTTCAAAAAACGTACAAAAAAAATTATGCACTTAATTTTTAAACTATCAAAAAATAACCTCTGTGCTTATTATAGACATATGAATTCAGTAAAGTTATCAGACACTGGGGGAACCTGTAAGAAAATCCACTGTGTGTATAGATTCAACATGAACTCACCAGTCAGATAGCCGGCAATGTTGGTGTCGGTGATGAAGAGATCATGACGTTGGTCCTTGTAGTCCCTCCAGATGGGAGATTTGTCCAATATTTCTGTCACCTGTTGGACGAGTTCATTTAAGCAATCAGTGGAGTAGGATCAATTTAAAAATAAAAATTAAAAACTAACTCTCCGAATATAGAACTTATAGAGACATTGACTATCTTTCATCTTCTGGGACGTGACCCCATTTTCTATAAGTAAAGTGCGAGTCAACTTCTAAGTTTGTAATTAAAAAAAAAAAAAAAGCTTTTCTAAGGACCTGGCCGGTTGACAATATAAAAATGCTTCTTAAAGTTTAAAGTCATGATTTAATCTGCTAACTCTCAGAAAACTCGTTACAACCCACACACGGAGTGGAACATACTGAAAGTTTGAGAACAACAGCTTTAGGATATCTCAATTGAGTGATTAGTGCTTGTAAAATACACCAAATTAGGTCAGTACAAGAACAATAAACGCATGGATGATTTCCATGCACTCAATTAATTCAGTAGACATTGAGCCATAATGTATCTGTTGAACAGTCTTTTTTTTTTTTTAAAATGACTTAAGAGGTACACTATTTTTAAAAATAAGCGGGTTAAAGTAAATTTCTAAAAATCCATGTTCATAAGAATCATTTTGTGATCCAAGTCCATGACAAGCTACAGCCCAAGGCCTCACCTTTTCACCATGCGTTAAACTCCTCTGCATAGCTTTCAGTGCCTTGACTATCTGAGCTTTAGTAGATGCAGGGTTGTCCATAGCTTCAAGGCCACCCTCCAGAAGTTTTAGTAGGTAAGGTATCATTTCTGTCGACAGAGCCTGGACACACACAAAAAAAAAAGCAAAATAAATTTAAAACTAACTTCTTTCAGTGCTATACAGTCATTTGATTTGAAAAAAAAATTATTAAGAAAATGATTCTCAAAAGCAGAAATTGTTAATTTTTAACCCCCAAGACTTTATTATACGTGTAAACGTTGTTAATGAATGCACTCTTTACTTATGGAAGGAAAAGTGTGGTTTTTTACATAGAACTCATTAAAAAAAAACAACAACAAAAGTTCCATTCAACTAGAGAAAAAACTTCGCAACAAAAATTATTGTTTTCAAAATGTCATGTGGTCTGTGATACAAACAAATTAAAAAAAAAAAAAGTCCTCAGGTAAAATAGTCGAACAGTTTATAAGTTAACAATCCAAATACAGTATATTCATTTAAAAATACAATTTTACAAAGAGCCTGCCTGGCATAAGGTTGAAGTGCAGTACCACTCATTTAATACCATGAAAGTTAAACTCTCAAATACAGTGTGCATGAATTTATTTTACCAACCTGCTGAACCAGTTCATCTTCTCCTTTCTCAAACACTTTGGACAAGGCCTCGGCAGCCAATCCGATGGCATCCTTTCTGGCCTTCATGGCAGTCTTCACTGACCCCATGCAGTCAATTGTTGCCATGCTTCTTATACACAGCTTTAATCAGAGGGTAACAAGTGGTTGGTAAAGAAAACAGCATATGTAACATACAAACCATCACATACATAATATGCAATGAACATAATGTGAATACTTGTTTATCATAAAAAATTAAGAAGCCAATATTCACTAAGCCAATGATACTATACTAGTAGTAAAAAAAATACTTATTTCACGTATTTAATCTTGCTTACATACCTCACTATAAGACAATTGGTGGAAGACTTGGATGCCAGATCTGGGCACTGCATTATTCTTTGAATTCATGACTGCGAACACACGAGGAATGTAGCCCAACGATGGGACCTGATCCAGCAGAGCATTGTGAGATTGAAACAAGCAAACAATGGCTGTGGTCAATGTTTCAAGTTCCTCCGTCTGTACAAATGAGATGAATTTGTTAAAAATATGATGTGAGTGATTAAAAATAATTTATACATTATATTTTATACTGGAGATTAAATCTAAGAAGCTCCTATGAACTAAAACATTGTAAGGAAAATAATCTAATCACTTATCATTCTATTCTCTGAAAAAGAATATTATAAAATGTTATTTTGTAAAGAAACTGTTTGATTGCAAAATTTCAAAATGTATCTATTGATAACCTCATCTAAGTATTGCGAAAGCAAAGTATAGGAGTGATTTAAATGCCTACCCTTACAAAAATAAAATGTTTTATACATGTTTTAAATAGTTTGAAAGTTTACCCCTGTATTAAAAAAAAAAATTGACATCCCTAAAGAGCACATGAAGTGAAGAATTCATCTGTTTCTGTAACCATGGCATGTAAAAGGGATAGTGTGGTTAGCAAAAAGCCCAGCCACCTTTACTTTCCCTACTAAAGTCAGGAGCCCATTTTTAAAGCCGGGCGAGCTTGAATGACTTTTAACCTACTTTCACCATGACATGGAAAATCCCCTTGGTCTTTACCGTGGGATCGAACTCGGGACTCTCAGTTTCACATTCGAGTGTTCTACGCTGCTCAGCCACCCATCCCTTATTTTATCCAATAATCTCACATAAATCGCAGAATAAAATATTAATTGAAATGATTGAAGATAAATACGGTATTACAAGGTAAAATTATACAGAATTATTAAAAGTGAAATGATTTTGAAAATGATCAGAGCCTTGCAACCAGAATAACAGCAAAAAATAATCAAAGTTTCTTTTTAGCTGTGGATGCCACTGCACTCACATTGAGATTAGCAGAACTGGTCAGCTTGACCCAGTTTTCAAGGAGCTCTGTCAAAAACTCCTTTGGCCTTCGAAGAACCCAGGCCGGGTTGGCAATGAAAAGCCGCAGGAAGACGCCACCAACAACTAGCTCTCCTTGAACATCAGAGTAAACAACCTCAAAGTCATCTTGCATGTTCCACTTGGCATTGGCATCTTCTTTTTGAGCTTGACAATGTCTGGACATTGAAGAAAAAAAAAAAGAAAGAAACAATAGATTTTCATTTCAGTCTCACAAGATAATACAAACAGAAATCAACAATTTTGTCTATGAAACATATTTATTTTTATTTGAGTGCTCTGAAACTAAATTCAGCCACAATGTAGTTAACATTCTTACTTTTCTCTGAGCTTTTTCACCGTACTGCAAACTTTTTCTCTGGCATCATCATTCCATATCAACTCAGGATTCTCATGGGTGCCTAAGAAGATCAAGAATGAAAATAATAATGGCATCACTGTTAAATGATTAAAGAAAGGCAAAAAAAATTAATGCATTAATTGGGTAATTTAGTCAAATAAATATGTTTAAAAAAAAACCCTGAAAATATTACAGTTTATGAATGATTTTCGAAAAGTATAAGTAAGTTTCATTCAACAATATGCAAGCTAGAGTATTTAATATTTCAGGTAGAGATTGGTCCTAAAATTCTATTAGTCTTTGAGACAATACAATGTGTCAGTTTACTCCTCACACTTAAAGTCAGTTACCCATTTAAAGCTGGATGGACTTAGGCACTTTCACAGAGACCTAAACCAATCCAAAGGTTCTCACTAAGATTCGTCACAGGACTCCTCCAGTTAAAGTTGAGTGCTCTACACCGCACAACCACCTGCCCCCCCTCTCCCCAATGGTAAATTCCACCATTCTCCTCGCCCAGACAATGTTTGATGAAAAATTCTGATATTTTTTGTCTGAATCTGGAACTATGTATCAGCAAGTGGAAGCAAAAATCATTACACCACTGTGGTTGGTTTTTTAAAACGTTTTACAAGTTTCAACTTAAATACTAATTTTGTAAAAATAGATTTGATTTACTAATTTAAGCTTATATGAAGCTAACCATCCTGGAAGTGCCCCATCGATAAAGAATTATTTTCTACCTTCAAACATGTGAACTGAAGCCTCTGCAGAATCTCTCATGGCATCCATGAAAATTGGAGGCAAAAATTTATTCAGCAAAATTCTGACTTTAGGCCCCACCAGCTTGTCAGACAACATCTTAGCGAACAGCTCAGCCGTCTTCTCCCTGACCACAGGGTTGGTTGAATTACAGAAGAGGTCAAGCAGGTAGATGAGACAGCCTGGATTGAAACAATACAATCATGAGAAAGCCTGGATTGAAATAATAATACAATCATGTGACAGCCTGGATTGAAATAATACAATCATGAGACAGCCTGGATTGAAATAATACAATCTGAATTTTTCGCCATGATTAATTTTGTCATACTGCTGCTAAGTCATTTTTCTTACTTGTAAATTATTGTGTTTACCATGAACAAAGTGATTATACTTATAAATCACTTAGGGTAAGTGTTCAGACATTTATTATTTTTTAAAGTTCACATTTTTAAAAAGCATCACACTAAGTTTAACGAGAATCATAGTAAAGAAATTCACTTTTTGTTCAGTTCTAGTTTTTCAATAAAAACCAAAACATAAATATTGTTTGATGAAGAGATTTCCGTACATAAATTGGACTAATACAAAGATTTTTTCAAACTTTTGTTTAATTTTTTATAATAATGCTACACTGCAATCTAACATTAGTCCTATTTTAAAAAAAAATATAAATATAGAAAGCTATTATTTGTGTTACTACAAACTAAATAAGGATGATAAGTTTTCTAAGATCTTCTTTTTAAAAGAAATGGAAAAAATATGTCCCATGAACAACTCAAGGAGTGTGGAAGGTTTATTGTAGGAAATATAACTATTTAACAGTCCTACCATGTTGGGAATAAACATTTATCCTTACAACTATTCTAAAAAAATCTATGTAAGTGTATAAAATAAAAATACTCCATATAATTTGAAAAATAATTTAAAACATGAGAGTTAAAAATATTGAATGTGCTCATAAAAAAAGCAATTATTAAAATCTTAAAAGACTAAATAAGGGAGAGAGAAATGCACTTGATAACTTGAGTAACTTAAACATTACTGTCTGATTTTTTTAAAACATTGCTTGGTATTACCTTTTGAAAGAGCTTCTTTGACAATCTTGGTATTGGACATGAGGGCAAACAAACTGTCTAAGCTGAGCAGTCGACCTAATAGAAGCATTATTAAAGAAAAAAACTGAACAATACACAATAGGTCATATGAAGAGCAGAACATACAGTATTTTTTTTTCATCCTGTTCAGTAAACTGACAACGTACAGTGTATTATTATTTAGACACTCAGATATCTGTGAAAAATATTTCGCCTGAAAAAAAAAAACTAACTCACAAGAGGGCACACTTTGTAAAGAAAACAGCAAATAGCCTAAAACTTCTGCAGCGGCAATGTCTTTAACACATTCCTGGTTGGCTGTTACACAGTTGATGACCTGATTCATGAGAATAAGACCAATATTATCAAATGTATCTATTAAATCATCAAGGTAATAACATGAATCAGTAAACTACTGTTCAAATTTACACGTTATGCATTGTGTGTAGAAATAATGAAGAGTTAAAAAAAACAAAAAAAAAACATCAATGAATTTGACTTTTTTTTTTTCTTATAAGGTTATAATTTTTGCTAAATCAATGTTTTAAAGACTTTCAAAACCAACCTTACATTACACGATTGAAAGACAAATAATACTGAGATAACACATTCAAGAAAATTTAATAGCTTTAAATAACAATGAAAAGAAGAAAAAAAAAGATATTACCAGAGATGACATTAAAATAAGAGCTAATGTTTCAAGAGTTAATACCTCAATTGTAAACTGCTGAAGCCTAGAGAATTCATCCATCCTCAGCAGAGCAAACAATAACTTAAAGTGTCCAATACACTGTATCTCAACACCTGAATCAAAGTTAACAAAAAAAAATGATTAAAGCAAAGAAAATATGAAACAAATTCTAATAATGATGTCTTTATTCTGAGTTTGGCACATGTCTGACAAACTGAGGGGTGAATGCCGGTGAAGATGTGAGTTCAACAGGCACGGTGAAGCTCACGGGTTTTAATCCCAGCCACTCTGTCCTCTATACAGCCTCAGCTGTGGAGGATGGTCACTATAAAACAAGTCTCAGTGATTAATGGCTGATCAAGAGATGAACAGCTCATCCTTTCAAGGAGCTTATTGGGTTGAATCTGAAGCACAGTCAGAAATTAAGGAGTTGACTCCTTCAATCTAATTAGACGACAGTTTTTGCTACCGATACCTGGACTGGCTTTGATGATGTTCCTCAGGGCTTCCAGCGCCATCTCTATCTTGGTCAGTCTGTCCATGTGATCGGTGCCAGGGTTGGCTTTTTGTTGTTGCTGTAGCATGAGCAGGGAATGCAGGTACTGAAGGTGAAATAAGATAAGAGGTTAAATAAACAGGTAAAAATCACTTTACCATTTGTTAACAATCACAAAGCTCAAACAAACAATATTAATTTAACAAGTATAGCCTGCTTGTTACATCTTAGTTATTCATCAGATTAACATAAAAACGAAATGCAAGAGACCTACCTGGGCCTGTGATCCTAGAAAGTCTAGTAAGTCGATTGTAAAGCCTTTAGGATTCTATAGGAACCATTAAATAAAAGAGTTATAGGAAACAAGCAATGTGTGAGCTCAAACATGAATCAAATTAGTCAAGGGCTCATTGAGACAATGAAATTTTTGGATATGAAATATTTTTTTTTAAACACCATTATCTACAAAACAAGTGATTTCTTCAATTATTAAATTCAGTGTTACCAACATATTTATATTGAATTATACATGTATAATAAATTCAAGTTATGTACTTCTTCAATCTCATAAAACTTATTACTGTAACTATATTATTGTAATACATGTATTAGGGTATCTTTTTACAATTAAAACTTTAGAAAAACAATGTCAACAATAACCATAAAAAACAGTGGAAATTAAGACACTGCAGAAGAAAATGAATGTACGGTTGAGCATAGAATAACATATTAAACGGGTTAACTCAATAAATATGTCATGCTGGAACTTAAGATAAAAAGATGTCTTTTTATATAATCGATCCTGAATGAGTCAATGATTGGATAACTAAACACAAATAGATGTATTAGTTCCCAAGTATATAGAGTTTTGCCAATTTTAATTTAATCTTTGTCCACATTTTGTTTTAAAGAGTTGCCATGCATACCTCTAATGAGAATGTTGGTTGTTCATTGAATATCCTGACAAATATTTCTCCTACAATCAGCTCCTTGCTGTGAATTTCAAACACAAAAGTGGAGCCATAGCTTGCATCACATTCTCCCTGTTGAATTCAATACAAAATATTTAGCTCAGTGGGTAAATGACCCGAAAAAAATGTGTGGTTAAAGCACAAACATGGGTACAAACTTAATTTAAGAAGAGAGAAAACGTCTGAGGGCTATTGATTTAAATTTTCAGTTTTCACAACTTTTTAAGAGCCTGCGCTTTATCAAAAGCAGAGATATCTAATAAAATCAGACATTTCAGTTAAACAGATAAAAATTATTATATGACAAAGTACAGGATTATTTGAGTGTTTCTCAGTAATCATTTTTTTTTAAATGTAGATAAACTTTCTATATTAAAAAGACTCATTCCTTTAGTGAAGAAAAAAAATGAAACACAGCAGAATGTTGATGTTCACAAAAACCAAACTTTGAATAATAAAAAAAAACACAAAATTTGCAACGGTATGGTGATGTGGAGCAAAAAAAAATCCTTAAAAAACTGTGCAAAGCCCTAGAGTATGAATGTGATGCCTGTCTATGACATAAATGTGAGCCGCCTATTCCCCAGAAAATATGCCCACACAAAAAGACCAAAAAAAAAAAGGTTTTTAAACAAAGAGAGTATTAGACATTAGATTCAAGAAACATTACTCCATGCAGGTTCTAGAATAAAACAGTGCACAAATTTTAAAGATGTGTTTGCCTTTTAAAAAAAAAAAAGCCAAGATAATAACTCTTATTTTTTTCTTTAAAGATGTGTTTGCCTTTTAAAAAAAAAAAAAACCAAGATAATAACTCTTATTTTTTCTTTAAAGATGTGTTTGCCTTTTAAAAAAAAAAAAAACCAAGATAATAACTCTTATTTTTTTCTTTAAAGATGTGTTTGCCTTTAAAAAAAAAAAAAAACCAAGATAATAACTCTTATTTGTTTTCTTTTGTCGTAACGAGATGAATTAAATTTGAATGCATAAAAAAAAATGTGTAAATGGAATGTAAATCAGCAAAAAGAAAACAACAAAAAGCCTACAATGTCTATGCTATAGTAGTCATAGGTGATCCCCTGCAATAAAACGAGATGAAATATTAATTATACAATCAACGGTAGGCAGCATTAAAACAAATAAGTACAGAGCAGATTAAAAAAAAACAAAAAAAAACAACTCAAACAAATTTTAAGTAAGGAAACAAGAAGATTTTTTTTTGTTTGAACGAGCCAAGGTTCCTTAAGAACATCAGCTGCTAATTCAAAAAGTGATACAATTTTATATCAGCCCCCATACAATACTAATACTGTCTGACGTAATTAAGTTCTAATCAATCGGTACCGACCGTTCGTATGATCCTCTGCTGCTGATCACTGAGATATTCACAAAGTTGAGCTCTGGTGGCGTTGTCCCAGATTAAGTAAGGATTCTCTGTATTGCTGTTTAAGATTTTCAGGAGCTGGGTTTAAAAAAAAAAAAGAAAATCAGAAACAATGGAACAGTTAATCATAATTAAACAATTAACATGTGGGACGGATGGCCGAGTGGTGTAGATACTCGACTGTCGACCTGAGAGTCATGGGTTCGAGCCTCGGTTAGGCCCAGAATTTTTCCAGGTGAAATTCGGTGCAAAGTCGTCCCACAAGTCCACCCAGCTTTAAATGGGTACCTGACTTAAGTTGGGGAAGTAAAGGCGGCTGGGCGTTGTGCTAACCACACAATCCCTTTATATGCCGAGGTTATAGAAACAGATGAATTTTACACTTCATCTGCCCCGATGGCCCGATAGGGCTAAGGAAACTTTACTTTTACTTTACTACTTAAACAATTAACATAAGACTTGCAAATGTGGACTTTTTTTTTTATTTCACAAGGCAAAAATAAAAACACATTGAAAAAATGTTTTCTTACATGACATATTAATCATAAAAGAGATCCAGAAAAAAACAAACCAGGAATTATAACAGACTTTTAAACTACATTAAAAACAACTATACACATCAACAACACACATGGGAGGGTTACGCAGATTAAAGTGAATTATACAGAACTGTTTAAACAAAGAACATTTAGGAACTTCAGTTGCCTGGCTTCACTTCATGTCAATGTTGCATGAATGAATTGGATTTAAAAAAATGAATAGCTATAAAAATTTAACGCAGTCCAGGGCATCGTTAAATATAGATTTTTTTTATGACATGTTCAGACGAATCATCTATGACAAGAAAACAAAAAACAACAACTGTTGTATTAAGATTTGGTGTGATAAGAGTTAACATATATTTGAGATTCAATGGCATTTTAAAAAAAAAACAACTTAAAAGCAAAATTTTTATATAAAAAAAAAAAAGATAAGAAAGCAAAGTATATTTTTTTTAATTATTTTTTTCTTATGTGATGCAGAATCTGCAATTTCCTAAAGGAAAAAATTGAATCAAGGATAGAATGTTTAAGACTGAAACTGATAATAATAGAAATATAATATAAATATATAATTTAATATAATATTATATATATAATAATATTAAATATATAAGTAAAAAAAAAACTTTTCAAAAGTATTGGATAACATACACTGATCCGGGAAATTAAAGCTGGATTCAATTACCCAAAAAGGGGTGGCGATAAAATTGTATGAGATTATAGACCTTAATTCAATAGCATACAAAGAAAAATTAAAGAAAATACCAACTGTGAAGTTAATAGTTTGGAATAATGCATTGGATACATACCCTGCCCCAGGTTAAAAATTCTCTGACCATTGTTTTTTTTTTTTTTTTCATATCTTTTTATATAATGAATGACTTAAAATACTCCTGGAGAGCAGACGATCTTCTTCAGTACCTCTATTGCTTTTTTTAAAAAATACTAAAGTTGAAATGCACTCTTTTTATTTTAAAATAATTATCTTTTACTTCGAGGTCACCAAAAAATGAATCAATAAACATGGCATTCCTAACAATAATTATAATTAATTAGAATTTCGCCATGCCAGGAGCTGAGATTGTATTTATGGTATTGTAGTTGTTTTTTTTTAGGCCCATGTAGGTTTCTATGTTACATTGAATAAAACAGAGAAGATACAATTTGATTAAGCTCTACAAAAAATTTGAAAAAAAAATGATCAGAAAATGTTGGAAGAAAAAGATGAAAACAAATAAAATATTTACAGACAATTAGTAAGAGATTATATAAAAGTATATGAAGCCAATCACTTAAGAGAAACACAATAAAATTTATTTATTTTTTTTTGCCTGGTTGTAAGGTAATGATGTACCGTGAGAAACTATATATAAATTACTCAGTTATAGATGTAATTAGTTTTCAAAGACATTACACAAAACAATATTTTAAAAAGTGAACTGAAATCTTAAAAATAAATGACTTTATGGTTTTAATATTAAACTAGGAAACAAAGCTAATGTAGAGAGTTATCAGTAGAAAAAAAAAACTAGGAAACAAAGCTAATGTAGAGAGTTATCAGTAGAAAAAAAAACTCTATACCATTAAGTTACTTAAATTCATTGCAGGTGATTTTCTTTGTAAATTAAAAGTTTTCTGCGTACTTTATCACAGCGAAGTATATACTCTAAAATCTAAATTACATGTACATCTCTTTGACTGGGCTTTATTCCTTTTAATCTCCTTGCATCTTGTTACCTTCAGTAGATTATTATGTAGTCCCCATCCCATCAGCCATTAAAGGAACAATATTAACATGGCAAAGAGTGTAGGCCTGTGAGATACTGACGTGCTTTAACCAACAAGCAGCATCTATCCAGAGCTGGTGATAGATGTATGTGATCCTAAAAAAAAGAGAGTCCTAGCCCTCATCAGGGTGTAAACAAAAGACCTATGAGCTAGCAATTGTGTTTGTGCTGCAAGGGCAATCCCACAATCCTGTGGTACTTTTGGGTGGCTACCAGCTGATTCTAATGCATGAACACAAAACGTTCAGGTAACTCTGATGTGAAATATACAGTGTGACAATGCAAGGCAATATCAAACAGTCACAATGGTTGCACACAAGGGAATCATGGGATGGACTTTGTGCTGAATAAAACTTATTGATGCTGAGAGTGAAGGCATTATTAAAACAAATTTACTTCAGCAAATATTAAGCCTCGAATCTAGCTAGCCAAATAAAGATAATTCATAGTCCCTTTTTTAAAATGATAGTTTTTATTGCTTACGCAAAGCAAGCTTTCAAAAAGTCCACACGTTTTTTAGTATGGCTCTAACAAGAAAGCAAATAAAGGGTACAAGTTTATTACTTCATAATGTGATCAGAAAATTCCAAAGTTTATTACTTTCAAAAGTAATACATGTATTACTTAATGTTACTTGTGTTACTCTTTTTTAAAGCTACCTGGAAGTTCTGCGAAATAGTACATAATAGACATGTAAACTCATTTATAATACAGCCAGGTCTTCTTTAATTTTCTTAAAGGCTAACAAATGTTTTATGATTGTCACACAATGTGCTTGCTGTGCTTGTTTTCATGCATGGTTGCAAAGGGTTAAAAATGGTCGGGGGGGGGGGGAATATAGGGGCTAGCTGGTTGAATGGATGAGACCATGCATGTAACTGGCCAGAGGATGAGACATTGTGTAACTGGACATTTACTTGATGGAGGTCAAGTATTGTATCTCCAGGAACAGTTGTGTTAGGTCTCTAACCATAAAACCAAAAGCAGTCACTGAGAACTCTGGGAGTTTATTATGCACTGTGTGCAGCTAAGAGAAATCTGAATGTATATTTAATGAAGGATCTATTTTATTGCTATTACAATTAAGGGCTACAGTTTTATTTGCAAACTGTGACTTGAGTTGGTGCTAGCCCCTGATAGTTGTGGTCGCCCCTGTGATAATTCATTTGCAAATATTTGTTACGTGTGTGATGAATATAAGAGAGTGCACAAACTAAGCCGACGTTACAGAAAAGAAAAAACATGTTATTTACTGTTCTCTGTACATGTCCTTTTTTTTTATAAACCTTTTACTTTGCGAGCGTGAAATTTATTTAAGATGTAAAAAAAAAAATGACGTCTGATATTTCTATGACCGTTCAGAACTACATCTATAAGCAAGACACTTGAAATCACATGCTAAGCACAAAAAAAAGATTTTTAAAAAAAAAAGAAGTCACGAACTACACAGATAGTGACACAAAGTCAAGTCTTTCTTACCGTCTCAGCTCTATTGCCAGCAACGCACTAAAGTGAATAAACAGCAATTAATCACAAAACTAATATCAATAAATCTATATCAAGAGTAATCTGCACAGCTTACCAACGATTTTTTTTTATATTCATTTAAAACCGATTCAGAAAAAGTTGATGGAAAGTGGTGAGGGAATAATAAATCACACAAATTTTGGAAAAGCATGAAATAAACAGCAATTAATCACAAAACTAATATCAATAAATCTATATCAAGAGTAATCTGCACAGCTTACCAACGATTTTTTTTTATATTCATTTAAAACCGATTCAGAAAAAGTTGATGGAAAGTGGTGAGGGAATAATAAATCACACAAATTTTGGAAAAGCATGGCATAAAAAGTTTCGGAGGTTGTTTTTTTTTTTAAACGGCAATGACAGAAATAAAAAGGCCTTAAAAAATGGATCACAGGGGATTTGTTAAAATGTTATATGACCTATTCATTCATTGCATACCTCAACTGGACTTTCGTTAGACAATTTTCTTGCCAAGTATGGAGTGAGCAAAGCATAAAGGGATTTCTTCACCGAGGGATTATCTGGGGTCGTCAGCTCACTTTCACTGCTGTAGAATCCAGCCAGTCTTCCGCAGGCTGTCACGCTCATTTTGGCTAGGTAATTGGCTACTTCCTGTTGTGAATAAAGATATAAACACATAAAATGTATGCATAATGCACAGTCAATATTGAGCTGGTATATTAAATAATTTAGTAGGCCTCGAGTTCATAAAAATTGTAGGTTTCAAAGAAATGATTAAAAAAAAATGTCTAGAGACCATTGCAAAAAAAAAAATAAATTGATCACTGAAATCTAAAAGTGACACTTAGCCCTGAATAACATTAGCTAAGAGGCATAAGATTAAAAAATGGCAGCTTTCGTCAATTGTCATTTTTATTCTCAGCTTAATTTATAAACCTGACCAAATTTTTTTTTTCACCTACCGTGAGCTAGAAAATTGAGTCACACAGAAAATGTATGCCTTAAATCTTTAAGATTCTAGCTCTGACTGTTCCACATATAAAAGTTTGAGCTCAACATTCAATACCAATGCTTTGTTCATGAAGAATATGTCCCTATTGTCTAATACATGTACTAATGACAACTTTTGCTATTCTTCAAAACAAGACAAAGTTGTTTGAGCTCAGAAAAAAAGAAGAAGTAGAGAGTCAGACCACAGGCAGGTATGAAACTCTAAAGGGTGTGAGGTTGGAACTAATATATCCAGGGTTATGGTTCATATAGATCGGAAAAATCTTACTAAAGACCTTAAGTAAGTATATTAAAGATATATTGCATAGAGAGAAACCATCAAAGTGCTAACCTGCTGATTACTGTCTTGACTCTTCTCAACCCCTCCTTCCTCCAGAGTGTAGTCATAGTTGAAGAGGTACAAGAGGAGATGCCAGAGCACACCGGACTGGAAAAGGTTGGTCTGAAGCCAGAAGTCTATACAGAATGCACTGACACACTCACATACAACAGCACATAACTTGGGTAAATTCTGAAAAATAACAGTGAGGATTTAAAAAAAAAAAACACAATCGAGAAAATCCCAAATAATAAGGCATGAGAGCTACACTACGGTTTTTTATATAGGTAAGAAAAACTTTCAAGATATGCACTATAGTCAGTTTATCAAAATTTAGTTAACCTACTATATAGATTATAGAAAAAACTGGCTTATATGCACTATAGTAAGTTTATCAAAATTTAGTTAACCAAAGTAAATAGATAATAGAAAAAACTGGATTATTAGGAGCCGCACTAAAATAATCAAAGAGCCGCATTCTGCAGCCCCCATAATAAGGCAACTTTTAAAGGCAAAATTATAACAAACGATAATAGTTTCACTGTAACTTTTCCATAATAAACTGCAGAGAAATATGCTAAATAAAAATCTATAATTGTTCATTAAAGACTAGTACAGTGCAGTGTTTAAAATTGGTCTATTTTAATGCTGCGCTCAGTACCTTGTAATACAGAATACGACACAAGTCTTTGATAATAGCAGAACATTCTTGAATTTTTTCTCTGCACCCTTCAAACTGTGCAGCCACAGAATAGCACTGAGCAATGTAACTACACACCTAAAATGAAATGTATACAAAACACTTCCCTAGAAAATCATAAGAGTTTTTAAAAAAATATCATTTCATTACTAAATCTGAACAAAAATAATGCTTTATAAATGTTTAGAGAAATGTGATACATTTTTTGTAATAAAAACAAAATGACAGCAATTTTAGGAAATATATAAGAATGATTTTACATGATCAAATTTTAGTTTTACAGGGCTAGATCTTTTATTTCTTCAGTTAAACATTTTACTTTACAGGCTCTATAACAAGGAATCATTTATGCTGGAATATTTTATTAAATCTTGTTTAGCTGTTTTTTAATCAATTTTTTCTTGTTTTTTTAAGTACATACATTTAATGTCTAATGCATGTAGATGTATCTATCTAATTTATCCACTGTCCTTTAAAATAATCATTCATAATTATTTCTGTAATTGACAAGCCCCTCAAGCTTTTACAATTCTGATTTTATTTTAGCTCAATTATCAGCTTTCTCATTTTCTTCTTCTTCTCGAAGCCATATACACAAATGATACAAAGAAACTAGCAGATGAGGTTTAAAATTTTAGAGAAATATATTTCTAAAATTTCATAAATTAGCAATAAATTAAGCCAAATCAATTTTTTTATCTAAATAAAAAGTTTTATAAAACACTTCCAAGTGTCAACTTCATCCCATCCAAAAAAAAAAGCCTTCAGAGGTACAACCATAACTCACAGTGACTGCAGTGTCCTCCTGCTTGCTTGACATGTTCAATACATTAACACAGCGAGAGAAAGCATCTTGAAGAACCTAATGGTAAATATAAATAAACTTAAATGAACTTAAATTAAACACAAACACAAAAAAAACAACATAATGCCATTTGAAAAATTCAGTAAAAAAATATTTTAGCTATTAGTTACAGACAATGTTTTGCAAACAAGTTCTCATTCTGTCGATTAACAAACAGTTCCTTGAAACTTTATGACACTAAATATCTTTAATTAATTAAAGCATATATACTAATTAAGACCTACAGTATATTTCCTTTATGTAAGCTTTAAAATGGAGATTAAATTTTTAAAAATATTATGAAAACTAATTGCAGCATAATAAAATCTTCTGTTACCTGGATGCCATTTTCCCTGCGCAGCTCTTCAGCATTCAGTGCTGAGCAGTTGACAGTGTGGTAAGCCAACTCAGCAGCCGCTGAGAGGAGTGGCGCTGACTTGCTAAACAACTGGTCATCATTTGTCTCCATCCTAATGGTTTTGATCAGCATTGGGTACCCAGCATATTTATAGGGTTGTAACTCTGAAATTGTAATGGAAGATATGTGATTAGCTCTTTATGTGTGATTAGAAAGAGATGTGAGAATCATTTATGAAGTTACTAGATGTACCTAAACATAGAACACTGTTTATTTTTATAGTTTTTAATCATCTAATATGGCTAATATTAGTAATCAATGAAAGTAATTTAAGCAATATTTATAGCTAAGAGATTCTATCATAGTCTCCTCAGTTAAAATTGTATTTTAGGTTGTTTTTTTTTTATTATTTTTATTTTCAGAATTTTCCTAAAGACACTAAAAAATTAAATACATGTATAATATATCTCTTTTTTTTAAGTTATATTTTTAACTCAAAAATTAAATATTTTCTCAATAATATCAAATATAGATACTTTTTTAAATGGGTGTATAAATGAATAGAAGTATTTTTCAATATTAAAATTCAAATCAATCAGGAAAACCGTGTGGGGAAAGACAGTAAACTAAATTCCTACAGATTTATTCACTGTTCAAAAATGGTTTTCATAAAATGCACAGTAAAAAAATTTTGAGGAAATAAATGTTCTTATCATGAATTATGAGAATACAACAAAGCTCTGACAAAACTTATTAGATGAAGATAAACTAAAACAAATTTGAAACCAACCATCTTTGTATCTGCTGAAGAGAATGCTTTGTGCCTTAAGGATGAGCACAATGTTTTGTGGATCAGGGCCATCCTTCACCTTGCTCTTGCTGCACAGAAACTCATAGGCTTTGTTCACTTGCTCAAACATTTCCTGTCAAAAAAAAAAAAAACAACAACTCCAATATACACTTTCAAGAACGAACATTATTAGTATCAGCTAACATCTGAAATTTTTCCAGGGGAAAAAAAAAATGAGAGGCTAAACTAGATCAATTGTTATACTTGATATACTTTAATGTTATACTTGTTCTTGACATTCTATACTTTTTAAACAGTGAAAAATGTATTTTTTTCAGTCTTACTCTTCCTTCTGGATTTTTATCAGGGTGATAATCTCTGGCCATCTTGAAGTAAGCTTTACGGATCTTAGCCTCATCATGGCTGTGCGATGCAATAAGGAAAAAAACATTCAAACGCTCACAAAAAATAAATTTAACTTATAACAATTGATAATGCATATCAAAAATTAAGATAGTTATTCAAGAATTTCAAGGCAAAAGTAACAATAATGCAGATGATAAATATTTAAAGAAATTATATTTTTTTACTTGAAAAAAATGACAGGTGATTCTGTTATTTTAAGTATAATAACCTGCAGAACATGAATATTTTATTTATGTTAAGTAAGTTTTAGTTCTTAAAAATGTCTAAAATACTAATTTTATTTATAAACTTTTGGACATGAATATTTCACTTTATTTCTCACTCCAGTAAAAAAAAAATCACAACGTAATTATGAATATAACAAATTTTCCAATGGTTTCAGCTCCTCACCCTCCAGATCCTTTGGTCAAATTCAATACATTGTAAGCTTCTTCTAAAGACATGGTTGGTGGCTTCTTCTCTACTTCTTTCTTCCAGGCATCCAAAATGTCTTTCAGTAGACGCACCTGTTATGATGAACAAAAAAAGGTTTGAAATACTATGAAAAAAGAAAAGTGATTAATTAAAGGATTCATCAAACACATAAAAACATTTCAAAGTACCCAGTGAAAGTTTTAAAACTAAAATCTATTTACGTTGTACTTTGTATTTGGAGATAAAGAGTTTAACATTTCAAAATTAACTTCTTTGTTTTATAATTTATAAGAAATAGCAATAATTATTACTAAATGTTTATAACTTTTCTTGAAAAATATGAGCATAACGACTTGAATAAATGTGTTTTAAACTAAATTATAAGAACATTGAAAAAAAAAGGATATGAAAAAAATTTCTCTGATGTACAAAAAGATAACTTGAGAATTTAATTTTTAAATAAATTTTCTTGTAAGTTAAATACCTAATACATGTATAATGCAGTAAAGGTTACATAAGACAAGTAAATTTCATTGTATTTCAGATTTTTATAGCCCCTATCATTTCTAAAATAAATAGGATAAAAAAAATAAATAAGCCGTTGTATATAACAGGTTTGAAAAATTAGTTCAGTACACACCGGGTCTTTGATTGGCCAGTCTGGGAAGCGAGCTGTATCACACAAATGTTTCAGGTAGTATATGTTACAGAAGAGCTCATTGTTCAGCTGTGGGTAATTGATTGATGGAATAGGGCAATATTGGAACAGGGCTCTCGTATTGCTCTGAAGGCGAGGAGAGAAATCTGCCAGGTGTGAGGCTATCTTTTCAATCATCATACGCCTGATGGAGAAACAACAGACATGTGTAAAGGAAGGAGGTCTTAAAGAGAAATCCGTCAGTAAATCTAAATATAAACACAGGATTAAAACATACTGCAGCTTTAATATATCATAAAAAAAAACTGGGGATCAGCAGTTTTTTTATTTATTTATTTTGGTAGCATTGTTTTTCAAGAGACATTAGGTATTTTGTTTTTAAATTGATACATTTATAATAGTGAATGAATAAATTTCAAAAGTAGGCTTTGGTACAACAAGCCTTAAATATAAAAAATATGATATAATAATTTCAGATACAATTTTCAAACAAATTTTCATTTGATATCTATTCTGAATAAATTTCTCACCTCATTTCATTGTTCCAAATGGCCTCTGGTGTATCAAACTCTCCAAGGAATATCTGGGCAAATTTTTCAGCAGAATAATTTTCAAGATAGCAGACCATCGCTTCAGGTAGAATAGGACCAAGTACACTTCGAGCGAGAATGTCTGATGTTGTGTTCTGGATGGATTACAATTTAGTTTATAAGCAATTCAAATAATTACATGGTCAGTGAGAATAACATGCAAGTCAACTTTAAAACCAAAATGTATGTGTCCAGTCCAGGTCTATATTTAGTGAAAAAGGTTGAAGATGAAAACTTCTCTAACTTGATTTATCATGCTCAGCAGTTAACAGTTATTAGAACCTCTATAACAATGCTAAATAACCATAACATTTTTTAAAAAATAAAGACAAACCTCTTCTGATCTAAAAGCTTGCTTCAGGTGAGTGTACTTCAGGAATCTGGCCACAGGCAGCACATTTGAACCCGTGTACATCATGATGAAGAAGAAAACGCCAGACAGGTAAAGCCTTGATATTCCAGGGTTGTCCTGCATGATCAGGAACAATAAGGTGGCCACTTTCTCTACCAGAACTGGATCAAAAGTAAGCAATAACTGTAACAAAAATCAAAATTAAGTCAATTATTCAATATATATCAAATTTAAGCAACTTCAAAAAATATAATTAGCAAGTCATAAAAGTTAACTAAAATTAAATCATGTTTTTTTTCTTAGCTTTTTATTAAGTCAGAGGTTTTCAACCTTTTTTACCCTGCGGACCCCACAGGCATACCAAGCTCGGGTGGCGGACCCCCAGAGCCCAAGGCGCCCTGGCCTTAACTTTTCGTACCTCAGGTTGGACCCTAATATGTTGTATTAAGTTTACGGACGCAATCTAATTAAATTCTGATAAACGGTAGGCCTAGCCTAAGTTACGCGCACATCATGTAAAAGTCATTTCACATACGGGAATAGCTATCTATCCAAATAATGAAACACTCACCGAGTATTTCACTGGTATCTCCGTTACACAGTTGTATGTTCAATTGGAAGGCTGTGCCTGTTTTGCACTACAAAGTTTGTCCAAACATGGTGGTATGTGTGATAAACATATGCGTATTTCATTTTCAATTTCCAGTCTGGACCTGTACTTGGTTGGTCTTCATCGCAGTAACAGCAGAGAATGCAGTTTCGCACAAGTACGTCGTAAAAAAATGGTAGCAGGACATCGATGGCTTTGTCTGACAGCAGAGAGTACTCCTCTCATAGTATTCCTTCGGTTTACTGGCAAGTTCCGAATGCATTGTGGTCAAATGGTGCCTCAATTTCGCAGGCTTCATCACATCGTTTGATTATGTTTGCAAGCACGCGACACAAAGAGGTTGGTCAGCATCGGTCCCCACTGCGGTGAAGCCAAATAGTATATATTCTGGATTATACTTGCGCCATTTTCTTTTTCATTTGTCTTTGGCTGCTTGATCATCAGATTCTTTCAGATTCTGGTCAGTTTACCTCTTCAGAAATGTATCAATGCTACTAGGTGTCATAGCTATTCGTATTATTAGTTATACATTGTGCGTTATTGTGATGATAAGTGTCTGTCTTCACTTCTCTGGTAGCGTTTTACACTTTATCTAAGCCTGTACTTATTCACAGACTATACAAATAAATGATTTAAACTGCAAAGTCCTATTCATGTACTTTATGTGACGATTACACAAAATACAATTTCAAAATATAAGTAGCATGAAACTAAACACTCCAAAAACATATTCACTGAAACATCACTACTCTATCCTGTGGACTGCCTATTTTTGTCGAACTGTATGTCTGTATCACACTGTCTTCTCAATCCCTCTCTATCTCTCTTCCAATCTCTATACCTATCAAAAGATCTGCTAACTCCTTTTCTAAGACCCTAATTATTGCGTCTTCTCACCTATGTTGTTGTTTCTGATTGGTCCGTCCCTTATTTGGGATATTCTGTTATTTCAGTCAAAACAACAGTAACCCTGAACTTTTGTAATTTAGTGACAAACTAATTAATTAACTCTCATCCCTGACCCAATGATCCATATTCTTGAAAATACAATGATTGACCTATATTCTTGTAAATATAATGCTCAACTTATAAACTTTGGGATACTGATTCTTTGTAACATTAATCAAGCCCATGTGAAAGTTCGGCGCCATACATAGGATACCAGACAGTAGATAATTAGCTTATCACATTTATCTCTTGAAAACACAAGGGCGCTAAGACTTGCTCTTAATTCCAGCCTAACCAGGTCATCTTTTCCCCAGGTATGTGTCACCTAAAAATACAAACTCTCTCTAAACATGACCGAATTGTAATCTCACAGTACCTATGGCGCATTTCCGCCCTTCCAATGTATGTTATAAAACCATTACAGGATGATCAACCAGACTTTTTATCAACAATACACACGCTGTCGCACTTGCGGATGTTTTAACAGTGACGCCAGAGCTCAGCAAGTAAGAAATATTGCCAAGATGACATGACTCAAAAACTCACTACACAAGTACATGTAGTATGCACTCTAGTTCATATTTCAGACGTAGCATTAGCAAATACTAGCGGAGTTTTCAATTCTGCACATTGTTGTAATTTTATTTATTTATTTATTTATTTTTTTGCTAAAAGCTGACCAATCAACCAAACCGAGCAATAATTTATACGAGAAAATCCCTAATTTCATTGATTTGCCCACTGACCCCTTGGAAGCTCCCCGCGGACCCCCAGGGGGTCCGCGGACCACAGGTTGAAGACCTCTGTATTAAGTGAGAGAAAAACAAATAATATCACAAATCTTGATATTTCAAATGCCTCATGACTGCAGAGGCTAATTGAGTCAACTTCCCCCCAACAAAAATAGATAATGTAACATGTACCATGGGAGATATAAAGACACTATATACGTCAGTGCAATTTCAGTAAGGAAGGGCGCACTTTGTATTTTTATGAGCAGAGCAATCAAAAAGCTTTACTTACTTGTTAGTGCAATGAATTATACAGACATAATGGTTAAATGGTAATTACCTGAACAATGTGAGGTAAACATGTTGCATCAGATAAAAGTCTCTTGATTCTTGGCAGAGGTCTGATAATGGCACCATCAGAATCTCTGTCATCAATAAACATACTTTATAAATTCATCGGTATGTGCAACACTCTTAATGTCCAAATAAATGATAGGGGAAAAAAAAAACTCTGCATAATTTTACATGACAGAATAAATTTCATATTAATTTATAGAGATTCTTTTCCCCCCAAATACATGCATTGATTAGATTAAGAATGTAACATCTTTCAATATGTTTTAAATGAAAAAATAGCAAAAATTAGAAAAGATATAAATTTTTATAAGTAAAAAAAATATGAACAACCTAAATCCAGAAGTCATTAAATGATTTAACTAACACAGCAACCATTAATAACTGTCTATATACAAAATGTAAAATGTTTTCTGATATATTTTTTTTTACACAACATGTAAATAATTGCCGAATATGTCATTAGCCTGTCACTCACCGACTAGGATAGTACTCTGTCATTTTAATGAGCATGTTGAGTATTAAAGTGGCCATGTCAGTTTCATTCATCACGGCCTGACCAGTGGCCAGCAGCATCCACTTCAGCTGGGGAACAGACTGTAGTGGCCTCCAGCCATCCATGCCTTGGGCCCAGCATCTTGTCTTGGCATGCACAGTTCCATCAGCATAAAATGCTTTCATCTATGCAAAAAACAAAAGATAAATTACATCTGTAATATCATGCATTATGTCAGTTGATCCTATTATCAGACGAATGTATTTAAGTGTACGCACTTCCTGATAACTGAAAGGCCCCAGTCTTTCTTTCTCTTTGTTACCATAATACCACTCTTTCTCGCTCTCCCTTTCCATGTCTGGTGCCGCTTCTATCACATTGGTCTGAAAACATCAAGATGTTAACTTCACAAGCGTGTGGAATTTTTTTTCTTAAATACAATTACCTAAATACATGGATAACATGGATATAGTAAAAAATTAGGCTATTCTCAATTTTAGCTATTTTTTAAATAAAAAAAAATTAATTTTGCACTAATAAATAATGTGATGTCAAGTCAATGGTCCGGAAGAAATATTATTCATGAAAAAAAAACACAGATTCCAGACCTGAAGAGGAACAGTTGCTCGTGTTGTATGCAGGTGGGCAATGGTCAACAGGTCCACCAATGTCCTGACCCCATTAGCATCCATAATCTCCTTAACATTTCTTTGGTTCAGAATGAGTTTGTTTAAGAACAGAATCAGGCGGTCACGTTCTAGCTTGTCAGTACACTGAAGATATCAATATTAAATTTTTTTACAGCTCATTGAATTTATTAGAAGCAGCCTCTTTTTAGATAAAGGCTGAATATTTCATGCACATCATAACTGTTTATTTGTTATCCAGAAATTTCGTTCCCCCCTAAATCCATTTCACCACAGCTTGGATTATGTCTTATTCAGATTATTTTAAGTACTTGTGGGTATGAGTCATTTTTTCTGTATTAATTTTCATTTTTATTTAAATTATTCAATAGAAGGGGGAAAAAGGGAATTCACCAGAACATTTTTAATCTATAGTTTAAATATTATAAAAATTTTAGTTATGAATATATTCTTAAAGTGCAAAAAATGCTGAGATCACCACTAGAAATCAGAGTACATGTATATGTATCCAATAAAAGGCTGATCTGCCCCTGCTAAAGCTGGGTGTACCCATAGATATATAAGACTAGATCGCTTACGGGCTATGCATAGATATATATTGTGCGTACCATAACTTTAAAAAGAGAAGAGTACAATTCTGTATAACATATATATTTTTACAAATTCTTTGCAACTATGATGACGTAGTACGCATAGTTTGAGCTCTAAAAAAAAAAAAAACTTTATAAACAGGTTTAAAAAATTCTTCGAAGACAGAATCACATGAAATAATACAAGATTATATTATTACTAACCGTCAAATATAATTTTTTCGGACACATCAGTTGATTTTAAAAGCGCCAACCTCTAGCATGAATGGGGATTTTTTTTTTTATTAAAAGGAAGGAAATCTTTTTTGGTAAAAAAATAAAGAACTGTACAGAATTGTACTCTTCTCTTTTTAGTAGTAAGGGTCGCGAATATAACACTTTTTCGGTCTCTATTAAATAAGCATAAGCGATCTAGTCTTATATATCTATGGGTGTACCTATTTAAGTCTAGGTGGTCCCAGGAACAGCATTTAGAAAAAAAATCTATTTTAAAAAAGAGGGCCTCCTCAAGTACCTCATATGCACCAACTTTTAAATTAAACATTGATGGATAATTAAACAAATAAAAGCTATTCTAACTAGACAGCTATGAGGAATAGAGATTCAAATAAACAACTGAGACACTACAGCGACTCACTCTATCCAGCATGCCCACGATGTATCTTGTATCGTTGAAAGCTCCAATCTCTTCATGACACCTCCCATATACAATGGCCATGGCTTGTAGACACATGCACTTCATGTTCACTTTGGGCGTTAAAAGGAAGCGGTGGTAGAGGTCATTGAAGAATTCATAGCTAGAGATCAATAAATAAATGAAAATTACAAAGAAACCTTAGGGAGTTGTTTTTCCCTTTGTATATATATATAGGACATTTTAAAAATAGAAACATCTAATATAATAATAGCAGTCTGGGTTCTGCCTTAAATCGAAAGTGGAAAACAAGATTTCAAAATGGCGCCTTGTCCGCATCTTGATTTGATAAATGTTTGTTTTTTTTGAAAATCTACAGTTTTGAATAGTTTCTGTGTTTTTTAAACATGAAACCCAAAGGCCTAGACATACGGAAAAACAACATAAAATTTAACTGAGCTTTTTTAAGAAAATATGGCAGTATATATATCTGAGCAAAATCATTTCAGATAGAATTACGGATAAATGTCAGGCCGAGCTAACAGTACCACTTACGATTTTTTTATTGCACTTGTTTCTTCACTAGCTTCATCATCATCTTCTTCTAGCAGTAGCCTGAGGTAATAGTCACCTGAACATTAAAAAACAACAAAAAAAATTAAAATTTTCGTTTATTTTTAGTTACAAAAATATTGATCATTATACAGTGTATTTGTTGTCAATGGTCTAATTGTAGGTTATGTATTTTTAGAGATCATTTTACTTCAAATAGTTTGCAAAATCTTGCTGTCTAAATTACTCTAAATGGACATTGTTAAAAATATGGTCTAAGACAGAATCTAACAGCAGGCTAACCGGTTATCCACTGCAATGTTGAAATTAGTTATATGTGGTGATATATAGTACACGTCCCCTCTTAATTCATCAACCATAAATGAATAGATAATACATCTGTGTGATCCTAAAAGCGAGATGGATTAATCACCAGCAGCCACATAAGACATAACAATCCATTATGGATTAATCACCAGCAGCGACATAAGACATAACAATCCATTATGGATTAATCACCAGCAGCGACATAAGACATAACAATCCATTATGGATTAATCACCAGCAGCGACATAAGACATAACAATCCATTGCTTTCGTATTAAAATTTTAAAAAAAACATGAATAAAGAGACTAATACACTACCTATTTTGATTTCATCAGCCAAACAGTGATAAGGAACTTCAAATTCTGTGTGGTTCCAGCCTACAATGAAAGTAGCTCCAAGCTCTTTGTCCACGTTGAAAGCTCTGATCTCATTCTCAAGGCTCTCTCTCAGTTCTTCTCTGGTCTTGAAGTTCCAGATTAGATTGGGCTTGGCATGGTCCTTCATGAAATAATTATAAAACAGTGATATGTTTCTTATAATTTAGCTTCAAATTTTAATATACAGTAAGGAAATATCTGTATAAAAAAAAAGCAAAAAGAGTACATTTCAAAAAGCATTTTAGAATCTCTGACCTGATTGAATTGATAATAAAATAAAGTCCAGTTGGCTTCACTTTTGATTCTCTGTCTCCTTTTTCTTAACACTATCGGTTTCTCATTTTGTTGCTAAAAATGCAATAATTAAATAAATAACAAATAAAATAAGAAACATGATTTTATTTAGCAAATTTTTTTTTTTTACAACACAGTTTAAAAAGTTACATTATTGTGATAAAACTACAATTTTATATCAACTAAGATATTAAAAAAAAAAGAGAGATATTCAACTATTTCAGCAATCAGATTTAGTTCAAAACAGCAATGATACGTTTCAATATACCAAACTAATCAAGAGAAAGAAAAACCAAATACCTGTTTATTGTCCAGCCCTATTCGAGCTCTCCAATGCTGAAGTAAATTATCTATTTTCTTCTCTAATATAAGCAGCTGTTGATTGCGTTTGTTTTTATTAAAATGATCCTGTGAGAAACAATAAATAATGAATGATTAGCTCTACTCCCCAACATAAGAGGATACATATTTCAACAATAAATGAAAATGTCTAAATGAAACTAAGCGAAAAAAACATTCACCTGAGCTAATTTAACATTATCTCTTATATGCAATCTATCTGTTTCTGTCACAGGGACATCGTCAGTTGAATCTAAGAAGAGCATCAGACCAGAAGGCTGCAATCAGAAATTATTTTACAATTGTGTTATTTTAAATTTTGAACCCTAGGTGCAAGTTATTGTTTTTTGTTAACATTTTATCTGCTAAACATAGCTATATTTTGTGCAAAAGCCCCCCCCATCCTTGGATTTTTTTGGAAACCATATCTGTTATAATTTAAAATTATCATGAGGGCATATATAAGCAATACTGTTCAAAACATCAGAGATGTTTAAGCAGTTAACATTAACTTATTTCTAAACATAAAGCAAGGTTATGAAAATTTTAGAAAAGCAGATGTCAGTGATTTTTTTTACTTACCAATATTCTTTTTAATAAACCCATAGCTGTTGGATGTCCAGTAACCCAAAGGCCTACTAAATGTCTACTAAGTTGTCTGTAAAAAAAAAAAAAATCATGCAAATTTAATATCAATGTGTAATTAAAAAAAAAATAAATGATCAAAAAGAGAAATGAACAACGAAAAAAAAAGATATCTGAACATTATATTAGTAATCACAATACTGTAAATTATTCTGACAGTTAATATCTCAGAAATTTTAATAAAAATGTCCTTATTTAAGAGTTAACTTTATATAGGTCAAAAGCGAACATGTTTTAATTTAAGCAACATAGAAAGCAATATGGCCACAAAGCCAGCCCTGACCTATTGGTTAACATCCTGCTATCTGTGCTTTGAGTGAACATGGCCGTGTGAAGATGTTTAGGCAGAGCACCTTCTGACAGAGCTAAATCTTGCATTTTGGCTGCTATCTCAGCATCACCTTCCTGCAAAATGTTAAGGCAAAAAAAAAAAAACTATTTGAAAAATATGAATCAAAACACTGCCTTTTTTACAGCTAGGAACAATGCAATAGTAAGTTACATTGGAACTAGAAGAAAGTCCGCTCAAATTTGGCTTGTCTCAATATCCTCTAACGTCATATTAATTTTGTACAAACACTAAGCTCCACTTCACCTATACTATTCACCAGGAACTCTTTAATGTTTATTGTGTTATATTTATTTTTTTTACAGCTTTTTAGTGTATGCAAAGTAATAAAAATTACCCAATATTTCTACTATTAAATATTAATGAATGAATATAAAATAACTAAGAAAACTGATTCTTTACTTACACAAAAAATTTTTTTTTTTTTAAACTTCTAAATAAAAGGTTTTATTAAAATGCACTAAAGAGTTAAAATATAATTTTTTAGATCATACAAATATTTATATAAATTACCAGTACTAAAAATATTATAATGGGTGCCCATCTTGACATATAGATTATTTATTTACTTATAGTATTTAACAACTCATATAAAACTATTGTAATCACCCGCATATTTAAAATTTTAATCTATGAGTTTCCTCATTAAATTAGAAAAAGTCCGAAAGTGAGTTATAAGATTAAAGGACAAAACTATGAGTTTCCTCATTAAATTAGAAAAAGTCCGAAAGTGAGTTATAAGATTAAAGGACAAAACTACAGAAAGTTTAACTTATTTAAAAGACTACAAAAACTAATACCATAACATAAAAATTTAATACACAAAAAATATGTAAAGAAAAAAAAACAATGAGAAGGGTCAGGCTTAAGAGATGCACTCACCTCAATAATTGCTTTCATGACAAGCCCAGCCCCCTTTACTATAGCCATGGATGGATGCTGCAATTTAATTAATACATAACCAATTAAATTTGTTCTATAGTTTCCTATTTCATGAGCTAACTGCATTTATTGCAATTTAAAAGAACAAAGAAGTTGTTATTTCAGGCAACAATTTTTTTGAATTTGCTTCAATCAAACTTTTAATGGGGAAAAAAAAGAAAAAACAAAAGCTGTGATAATATTAATAGGACATAATATCCGGAGAAAAATAATTGTGCAAGATTTATAAATCGATATTAAAATCATAAATGTCAAGATAAAATGAATGTTAAGTAAAATACACTACAATGAATACCAAACATGTGTTTTAGAATCTGTTTTTGTGAAAATTGTATTGAAATAAAGGAAAAATAAATTTAAAAGATGGGATGGGGATATTATGGTAGTTATTACTCGTAAAACAATTTTAACGAAATAATCGCTATATTTCCCTCTGATTTTTTAGGCCTCTCAAAAACACTGTATGCATGAAGTACCTGAAATAACTTGAAAACAACTCGGCCATTAGCTGCTACCATTTCTAAGAGCATATCAAACTGGGTGCCATCGGTGGTCTCACTGTATGGGGCACAAAGAGCGAACGTCAAAAAATCCAACATGGCTGCTATCACCAGAGCCCCAGTTCCATGGACCTGAATTTAAATTATGAGAGTTTTCTTTAAAACTGAGGCAACCACCAAGACAGTGATAATAATACAATTTGTTCACCGTGTAACCTAAATATCTGCACCGAAATACATGAGTGAAAAAATAAGGATTCAACCTACTACATGTTCATTGAACATTTCTAACAGACTCTCCAGAAATTTGCGAGACGACATGAGAGAGGTTTTGTTCAGCTGCTCCTGTCTAAGATCATAGTTGTCATGCATAGGCTGAAACAAAAGATGTATGAGAACAAGAAGACATGATGAATAATATGAGTACCCCACACTTTCCACAGATATGTAAAAAAAAAAAACAACAGGTTTTTAAAACTGATTTTGCTTTTTTTTGGCCTGTTGCATTATTTAGCATATTTTTACAAAATTTTGAACATCAAATACCTTTAAAAGTATGATTTAAAACCAGAGTTCGTTTGAGTAAAGCTATTTCTTGTACATATTTACTTTTTCTGGTTTTGCTAAAATGATTTAAGCCTGAAAAAGGCCTGAATGTGACAATCGTTACCTGCATAAGTGCACATAGCATATCAAGTGCTGCGTGGGTTATAGCATCATCCTTCCTTTTTAAAGCTTTGATAACCTTTATACCAACTTTTTCTCTCATCCTGCATAGTGAAATAACAAAAAAAAGGGGGTAAAAATGATTTTTATTAATAATAAGGTATTGCATGGTACAAATTGAAAAAAAAATCCATTGTTAGAAAAGAAAAATATGAACAAAACAATAACAAACAAAAAAAACGATAATGAACAAACGAAACAAAAAAAATATTATGTTTCCTTTCAAGATAAACTACTTATATGTCTCATTAAAAAAAAAAGCACAACACCAATTTGAATTCAATTCAAAGAGAAATATTATTTTGGAAATTTTTTAAACAATGACTTAACTGTGTTTTCTGTATGTTTAAAGAGAAATAGTAATTTTGTTTTCTGAAAAGACAGGAAGCAACGTGCCGTGATACCAAGGGGGAAAAATAAGTACCGTTCAAAAAAAAAATTGTAATGATACACAACTCACTTGGGGATCTCAGTAAAGCCTTGATATCCAGCTTTTGATGCCACCAGTCTGCGGAGGGCATGGAACTGAGCTTCCAGACACTCATTGGACACTTTCTCTTGGTCTCCTTCCTTGTCTATCAAGGACTGCAGGGCCATGTTAATTAACTTTTCTTTGTTTTGAGCAAACAAACCCTGAATAAATATTTTTAAAAAAATAGATCCGGAAATGAACTTTAAAAAGACAAAAAAAAAACAAGGTTTTTATAAACAGGAGTAACGAGCATTTTTTAATTTAACTGGTGTTAAGGATTTTTCTCGTTCGTCAGAACCACAAGATAGCAAGGTTTTTATAAACAGGAGTAACGAGCATTTTTTAATTTAACTGGTGTTAAGGATTTTTCTCGTTCGTCAGAACCACAAGATAGCATGTAAACAATTAAACTTGTAATCATGCCACTGTTAAGTAATTGATTTATGTCCAGCATCAGAAGAGAAAGAATCTTAATCAGTGAAAACTAAAAGAGAAACTGTCATTCAAAACAATTAAACTTGTAATCATGCCACTGTTAAGTAATTGATTTATGTCCAGCATCAGAAGAGAAAGAATCTTAATCAGTGACAACTAAAAGAGAAACTGTCATTCAAAACAATTAAACTTGTAATCATGCCACTGTTAAGTAACTGATTTATGTCCACCATCAGAAGAGAAAGAATCTTAATCAGTGAAAACTAAAAGAGAAACTGTCATTCAAAGCAATTAAACTTGTAATCATGCCACTGTTAAGTAATTGATTTATGTCCAGCATCAGAAGAGAAAGAATCTTAATCAGTGACAACTAAAAGAGAAACTGTCATTCAAAACAATTAAACTTGTAATCATGCCACTGTTAAGTAATTGATTTATGTTCAGCATCAGAAAAGAAAGAATCTTAATCAGTGAAAACTAAAAGAGAAACTGTCATTCAAAATTGTCGCCTTGGGTCAATTCTTTTATACAGGTTTAAATTCATAGAATATAAAAAAGAATTATTGTCTGATCTTAATAATAAAGCACTTTGAGAAGACTTCCACTTGTTAACATATTCAAAATATATTATCATATATGGAGAATTAAAAAAAAAACAATTTATTAACCACAAGGATACAAAATGAAATGCAAATACCTCAGCAGTGACAGCATGGAGCAGACCACTGTAGGAAACATTAGCATTAAATCTGTACACAGCCTCATTGAAGGTCATTCCCTCTGAAACAAAGACAGCTCAATAGTAACCATTTCCTAATGGAAACCTTTAATACATGTATATGTTACATTTAATTTTCTTTATCATTAACCTTCTTCAGCTCGCATCACTTTAAAATTCTTTAAAAAAAAAAACTCTGTGGCTCAATTAAGCAAATTAGGGTCTCCGTTATATAGCGCACTATAGAAATTAAGAAACATTACAAAAACACCCATATGTATGTTTTTATTTTTAAATGTATCGACAAATGAGCCTTACTTGTATATTTTTTAATGCAGTTTGATTGTAGTTATTCTTTTATTGAGCACAATATTTATACATTAGACTCATCAACTGAAGCTTTGTGTCTTGTAAAAAGGATCAATTATCATTTTATGTATGAGGAAAGAAAAACTTCATGCGTGGATGTGCAGCTTTGAAAATTTTAGAATTTTTCAATTGCTACTTTAGAAAACTGTTGAATACATCTCTGATGTAAGCCCACCATTTCTTCATTCCAGAAATTCTTTGCTATTACTTTGAGACAATGTCACGGATCATGTTATAGTAATACTTACAAAGGGATTTCAGATCCAACGTTAAATCCTCTGTGTTGATGTAAGAGAAAATGTAAAAGCATCAAATGTTTATTTTGCTAAATCAAAATTAAACTGTAAGCAGAGTTTGATTTCTGTTATTTCTTTTGAGCAGTTAACTTTTTTCTTCCAAATTCAGTTCGTTGATGTGCTTAATTATGTCTGGCATGTATGCAAGTTTAGCTAGCTAACACTGACTGACTTTGCCATGCTTACAATCTTCGTTCTTGTTCAAATTTAATTAAAATGTATCATTGTGTGGAGGAGTTCAAATATTTTTACAGATAATTTCATTTGACAAAGTAGACATACAATATTGTGAATGAACAATGACTGGTGCAGAGCCATTCTTACATTTTTGGGGTCCCTGAGCCTTATGAAGTTCTTTGTCGATTGTTTGTTTGGGGGGGACCTTGGACAAAAATACAGTCAAGGCCCCAGATTGCAAATCTTACGGCCCCTTATAATCTTTGAAGCTTAAGCCTCTCTGACCACACATCTGTTAAATCATTTAAGCTTGGGTCCCTGCTAAATGATTTTTTTTTTCATAATAATGTGAATTTACCAGGGGATTCAACACAGTCAGTGAGGAAAAGACCTTTCAAAGGTAGATAGTTTATATTTTAGAGACCAACCATATCAAATTTCATGTCATGGTATAGTTAGTTGTGTGTGCTACGCACACAGGTGTGTGTGTGTATATTTGGAGCTTGGCCAACCAGGTCAACCTGAGGTCATGTGGTCAAGTCTCTAGATATTTCGAGAGTATAAATATGATGTTTATTGTCAATAGGATTGTCTAAGAAGGTGAGAGAGAGCGACGTAGAATGTTCGAGTATAATGCAAGCAAATTATATAAAGAGGATGTTTGGAAGATACAGGAGGTCAGTTCAGTTGAGTACAGAGAGAGAGTATTCGAGTTCAGTTCGGAGTTCAGTTGGAGTTCAGTTAGATGATCATCAGTCAATTAGCGAATCAGCATATTCAGTGTATCAGAGTATATAAGTTTAGTTAATCAGTTGAGTTTATTGTTAATAAGTATTTATTCATTGAGTTGAGGAGATTATCAGTCATTGTGATAATTCAGTTTATATTGGATTTATTCAACTGTTTATATTTCATTGTGTTGTAAATAAACTATATGAACCATGGAACATGAATTGAGATTCTCATTATAAACCAGTCCATAGATATACATCTTTTACACTTCAGTAGTCTTATGAACCAATTCAATGAATTTGAACCAACCTGGTGGTGACTGTAAGGATTTGAGATGGGTTGATTCCACTTCCTCATCCACCGGAACTGTGAAAGGCCCTTAAATAGAAAAAAAATTACGGCAAGAATTAAATTGGCTGATAAATAAAATATTTATAAGTCTCATGAAGAAATGTTCTTGAATTGTCAACAAATCTATTTTCTTCATTTTTATATTCACTTAATATTAATTAAGGAAAACAATTTTACACTAGGTATTCAAATAAAAAAATTGGACAAGTTTACAATTTCTGGTAAATATTAATGAGCTACCTAGTCTAAATCCTCTGGGTGTTTTATGCATCTTGACACAAACATCTCTGTTTCCAGAAGCCCTGACACCGTCCAACACTGAAGCTATCAGAGAATCTCTAGAAAAAACGAATTTTCAAAATGAAAATATATTAAACTTGCACAAGACAGAATAGAGAAAGTACTTCACCAAGCCATCTTTTTTTTTAAAAATATAATGTCTAAAATGCAATGTAACTTACAAGTGTTCAACTATTTTTGATTTCTATACACACAAATATTGCACTATGGTTATTATCATGACAGTGCTCAACAAATTAGATTTATTTGATTTTTTAAATGGAATAAATAAATATTAACTGATTTGTTAAACGGAATAGTTAAATAAAACGGACCTGTCTGTTGATAGGTAAGTGCGAATGGCCCCTTTCACATACTCTACGCTGAACTTCTGTGGATTCTCAGCATCTCTATTGATTGCAAATACCTGTTACAAAATTTTTATTTTTACATTTTTTCTCATTTGAATCCAACATTTTTAAATTAAGATAAAGTGTGTTAACTGAATGAAATAAAGCTGAAAACATTAAGTGCATATGATTCTTAAAATAAAAATAAGACCAAGTCTCACAAATATAATATAAAAAAAAAATTACTTTGAAAGAGAGGAATTAATTTATTGACATTAATTTTCTATCGTATCTCAAGGATCCTAAAATAAATTGCCAAAAAAAAAAATTACTTTGAATGAAAGGAATTAATTTATTGACATTTATTTTCTATCGTATCTCAAGGATCCTAAAATAAATTGCCAAAAAAAAAAATTACTTTGAAAGAGAGGAATTAATTTAGTGACATTAATTTTCTATCGTATCTCAAGGATCCTAAAATAAATTGCCAAAAAAAAAAAATTACTTTGAAAGAGAGGAATTAATTTATTGACATTAATTTTCTATTGTATCTCAAGGATCCTAAAATAAATTGCCAAAAAAAAAAATTACTTTGAAAGAAAGGAATTAATTTATTGACATTTATTTTCTATGGTATCTCAAGGATCCTAAAATAAATTGCCAAAAAAAAAAAAATTACTTTGAAAGAGAGGAATTAATTTAGTGACATTAATTTTCTATCGTATCTCAAGGATCCTAAAATAAATTGCCAAAAAAAAAAAATTACTTTGAAAGAGAGGAATTAATTTAGTGACATTAATTTTCTATCGTATCTCAAGGATCCTAAAATAAATTGCCAAAAAAAAAAAAAGCTCAGCGAGATAAACAAAAAATACCGTATTGCAGATAAGAAAATTATCGTAAATGATGTTTATAACTCACATCGCACAAAGGTTTACACGTGCATATGTTATAGGTGGCCGGATCACGTTCTACCAAACAGGTTTCTGTTAGGCACAGTGTCCTGCGTACACTGTCTGGGTGTCGTATGGAAACTTTTTGAACTGTGAACTCTGCATAGGATGTGACTGCTTCATCAGTACTGTGGACAAAGGTTAATGACAATAATTGAGCCAAATGAACCCAAAGACAACCACACAAAGAAAAAGACAAAGAAATTTTTTATAAATTTTAAATGTGTTAGAAAGTGAAGAAAAAAAGAATCTTAAGATAGTACAAATAGTTATATAAATTTGGACGACTAAAAAAAAATAATGGAGCAGGTTAAACTCAAGCGTATAAAAATTCTTAAAGAAATACTGCTGATCCAGCCAATCATTAAACAAGCAAAAAACAATTTGCCATTCTTTTAATTAGTGTAATTTGCCTTACATTGTAGGACCTTTCTGTTTCTGTCAAGACTACAACAGACTTACCTATACTTGCCCAAGCGTTGAATCTGGAACTGCTCTAAAGTGATCGTCTCTTTTCTAGTTCGTACAAAAACTCCGACAAAGTTTGCACTTGCTTCCGATATTGCTTTACATAACTCATCTCTCTGCTCTAGCGCAAACAAGTGCTTGAAATAGATTCAAATTTAAAATGCAAGCATGAAATGCCATTAAGTGATATGGTCAGTAAATTACACTTTAATTTTATCAACAATCAGTATTGGACAACTGCGCTGTCTTATAAAATCAGCATTAAAAACGTGAATTAATTAGAATCTTAACAAAAAGTTCCCTTAAGCCTCTAAGGGCTCTTCAGAGCAAATGAAGTGTAGAGCTCAGCTGTTTCAGTAAAATAAATAATATATAATATAGCACAATGCCCAGCCCCCTCTACTCTCTCTACTTAAGTCAGGTACCCATTTAAAGTTGGGTAGACTTGGGGACTCTCACCAGGACCTGAAAAAATCACAAGGTTCTAAGGTTCTAACCCGGGACCCCTCTGGTCAACAGTCCAGTGCTCTACACTGCATGACACCCATCCCCCTAAATAAGAATCTGATATCTCTAAAATTTCATACAAAGGCAGCACAACAGCTGGATCTACCCAAAAAATAACACAAAGTAGTTAATTAGAAATAATACAAGTGCAATCATTTCTGATTGAAAACCAGCAACTTTTACCCAGGCTATTTGAAAAATTATTAACCATCTCTAAACATAACAATGTTCATACCAATCTGCTGAAGCCTCCGTAGACCACGGCTACCCCTCCAGGATAATCTGACAGCTGGAGTAGGAAAAAAAAAAATATTTCCAGTTTATTTATTTGCTTCAGTAAAAGAATTCAAACATAGCAATGCATTTATTTTATTTTTCATTCCATGCAATAGACATCAAATATTTTTAGCATGTAACGGAAACATAAAAAGAATGTATGTCTTTTAGAAATGAAGATTAATAAAGGAAATATATAAAATTAATAACCACACAGCAGAGTTTAATTGGGAGAATAATAATGCAGGATTAATAGATAAGCGGTCTAATAACACTGTCCATAATACATATATATGTAATACATTCAACAGGGCTGGAGTTGGCATTAAGGAGAAATATTAAGGAGAAAAAAAAAGTTACAATATCTGTGGTGAAGAAGTATACATAAGATGGATTGTTAATAAGTTTTTTTTTAACATGAACTGGTAAATAATGACTACTAGTCATCCCGCGGCGTAAAATATGCTGCCTTATCAATCAATATAATTACTGTAATTTTATTTTTAAATAAGCAATCAAACAAAATAACAGGCTGACATCTTCGGAGAAAATACATGAATGCAAAGTTGAACTTTGACCTAACCCGGGCGAAACAATGCGAGGTGTCATCTGTGACGTATTTGGGAATCCCACAATCTATAAATAGTCCTGCATTTTGAAGTTGTGTTTTATATATATAGATTAGCAGGGAAACACTAAGACTACTTTTACTTTTACTAGACAATGTCAAGCTAATACTTTTGTTAACAAAAGGGAAAAAATGATAAGCATTAAAAAAAGAAAACCTAAAATGAATTAAAATAATCATGAGTATCATTCACCATTATATTTACTTAGTTCAGTCACTACGTTATATTACTAAAAACAACCAAGAAAATCTTTAAAAAATATGAGTATTATTTTTCTTTATCATTTTTTTTTAAACTTGTCATTTTTGTTTACTTTTGCTCATTTATAAAATACCCTTAAATAAATTTGTAGGTTGAAAAAAGCAATTTACAGGTCAATACTAAAACGTTATCATTAAATTTTCATACCATTTGCAAACATTCAATGTCTTTGTAGTCATAAGAACATAATTTCTTATTGGTCGTTGGTTCAATTTGATCCAAAGAGCCCTGGTTTACCTCCAGAGTTACAGGTACTCTATTCTCTGACCAGTGATGTTTGAAACAGTTGAATCTGCGTGGTGTGTAATTACTGGGATCAGCAAACTGGTCACGAAATCTCTGCACAAAGATAAGAAGGAAATTAATGTTTCACAAGACAAAAAGTATGTTATTCATTGATTGAGAACAAATTAACAAAAGAGCTTAAAAAATTGATACAGTTAAAAAATAAATAAATCTCTAAGGAAAAAGCAATAATTACAAATAATAATATGATTGTTGTATCTACACTATGTAACAAATAAAACATTGAATTTGAAATAATTTTACAAAATTAACTTTTTTAAGTTTAAAAAAGAAAATTAATGAATGTGAGCAACACCATCGCACTCACCAAAGCTTCTGTTAAAAGATCAGCTCTGTGATCTGTAGAAAACTTCATGGAGTCAGTTTTCTTTGCTCCTTTCTTCATGGAGATGATAAACTCCTGACTGTTCATGACTTTGCTGTTTGGGACAATGCTGATGAACTCATTATAAGCCCACTATAAGGTAATGACGAAAAAAAATGTGCTGCATTCAAGTCTTTTTTGGTTTATTTAACAGGTAAACAGATTACTCTGGGGCAAAAAACATGCCACAAATGTAGGCACAAATGTGCAGAATTAAATGTACTTTTTGTAAAGGGAATTATTACCTAAAATGCAATAACATTTTTCTTTTTTTATTTAATTATTGTGAATTTGTCAACATTTAAACCAAACTTCTTTAGATGCCGAAACATAACGCTAGAGGATATTAAAGCAAATTAAAAATCGTTGCAGAAGTTATTCATTTTCTCCATAAGCATTTTTTAATATTGTCATATAAAATACATTTAGTAATGTTTCAAAGCCATTGCATGACTTTTGAAAGAAAAATGGAATACCCATACAAAAAAAAACTTCAGACTATTGAAGGTTAAATTTTAAATAACATACTCAGAGTCGGCGGGTTGAAATTGTCTTAAAACAACCAAGTGGACAAAAATTGTTGCCTAGTTTTATCATTTTTTTAAAATATTTAATCAGTAATTAGCTTTGAATCAAATTATAAAATTATGAACACAACTAACAATGAAGATAAACAGCTTATAAGCCAACCAACACAACAAGTCAACCTTAAAAAAACATGATTGAATGTATTACTTGATTTGTCACAGTGAAAGTGGCTGGATTGTATGTGGTGATTCCATGAGTCCCCACTGAAAATATTCTTTTATACCTTTAAAAAAAAAAAGAAAACTATTAGAATCATGAACCAAAATTTTACTTATGCTTATTTAAAATTAAAATTTTTATAATAAATTAAAGTCATTCAAAGTAAACTTACTTCCCTTTCCATGAATGCTTTGTAATAAAGTAGCAAGCCACATCTTTATTATCCTTTAGGGTTGCCATCATTTCTGGAAAATACGAGAAGAATTATTACAGCAAAAAAAAGGCAAATAATTTCCTAACTATAGATAATTAGTACAAATTGATTGATAAAAATTAATTTTAGAATAACATTAAAAAAATTCAAGAGGAAAAATAATGGAAATGTCTAAATCAATTTAGGGGATGGGTGGTCGTGCGGTGTAGAGCGCTAGACTGTCAACCGGAAGGTCCCGGGTTCGAATCTCAGTAAGAACCTTGGGATTTTTTCAGGTCCTGGTGATAGTCCCCAAGTCCACCCAGCTTTAAATGGGTACCTGACTTTAAGTTGGGGGAGTAAAGGCAGCTGGGCGTTGTGCTAACCACACAGCCCCTTCATATGCCGAGGCTATAGAAACAGATGAATTCTACACTTCATCTGCCCCGATGACCCGTTAGGGTTAAGGGAACTTTACTTACTACTACTTACTAAATCAATTTACATTTCAGCACATATGTATCTGACATATAAAAAGTTGACAAAATTGTTCAAAGTGTTTATCCAAACTTAACAATCAATATTACATTATTTTATTTTGTTACTTTAAAGTTAAAACTTAACAATTTAGTTACCTAATTAACATCTTTTCCTATCTGGACAAACTTTTATGTCAATTAAAGGAAAATGTATGTAATATTATGTATTATTCTTTTATTCTTATTCTATAAACGTAAAAAAAAAAAACATGAGCATTGATCAACAGCATATGATGTATTGTTTACTTAGTTTCATGATATAAAATGTCAGTATGTGTGCAAATTACCAAAAAACTATGTGAGTTACCAATAAAAAGAAACTTGAGATATTGACAATAGAATGCTTTACAATTAACAATAACTATTCCATCTATCTGCTATAATTAATTAGAATAAAACCCTTATTTTAAGATGTGTGAGTTAAGTATAAGTTACTATAAGTGTGTGCTTATTCCATTATTAATCATTTAAATTTTAAGTGGTCTAAGACTAAGCTAGTCTCTTCAAGACCCTTGAAAGTAAATGAAGGAAGTAAAATCTGATATTATTTTCATTACCTGAATTGAGAACATAACGAGTTTCTATTTATTATAGCTAAAGATCAATATATTATTATCAATTAATAGTTTATCAACAATGAAAGGGGGCGTGTCATGTGATGTTGATAATCGCCTGAAAAGCTAATAAATAATTTAATTTGAGACTGAAAGATCTTCTAACAGTTATAACAGCTTACTTTTCTATCTGGCCTCCTTTTATAAACTCAAAGATGATATGTATACATTATATAAAGATATTAAATAAGAAGAAGAATTATTCAATAATGAAATTGGGTGAATTAATCTGTATTTTTATTCTGATAAACTTCCATTTTCCAGGAGGCCGCCATGTTTTAGTTACAAACTTCCGCTAATGTTTGTTTCGCTTATGCTGCGAAAGCTTATAAAAAAGCGATTTAATAATTATTTCTTCCTGTGTATAGTTGAAATCCTTTTTTCATCCAAGAAATGGGAGGATAGTGGGTGAAATAAAAAAAATTGGTAATTCATCAGCATAGAACTGGGGGAAAATTTCAATAAATCATTTCAAATATTAATCGCTGACCAAGGCTATGATTAGGTCTAATCCATTCAATGGCACAATTAGGCCAAACTCCACTATAAATATTTGCGTAAAAATTAGTCTTTTATTTTAACCCGGTAGATGGATGGTCGAGCAGTTAAAATGGTTCGTCAGTCAACTTTGTGAAAGTTAGTTGAATATAGTGCTCGATTTAAGAAAAAAACCAGTGCCGGGGATGACAGGTCTCAGTGCCGGGGATGACAGGTCTCAGTGCCGGGGATGACAGGTCTCAGTGCCGGGGTTGAAAACAAATTTCTGCACAGCCGGGGATAAATGTCTATGTTTTCATCTCCGGCAGGGATGTATTAGCTAAAGCAGAGCCGGGGATGACAGGTCTCAGTGCCGGGGATGACAGGTCTCAGTGCCGGGGATATCCCCGGCATCCCCGGCGGTAAATCGAGCCCTGGTTGAAGTCCTCCGAGACCACCAAGCTTTAAATGAGTGTCTGACTGTATTGTAGTATTTTATTTCTAACAACAACAATCTTAAATTACGTTGATACAACTACATGCCCCCCCCCTTTTGAGCTTCATATCAGAGATTAGCGGACAGCGGACGGGACGCGTCCGCTTGCGGACGCAGTTCCGCAGACTTTTCAGAATCCGCGGACTGACAGCGGACGCTTCGTATGGTTAAGTTGCGGACTCGCGGCCTGACGCGGATCTTCTTTAGCGTTACCATAAAAAAATTTCAAGTCATTTAAACAGCTAAATTTCAGCAATGCGGACGCGCGGACTGACTGCAAACCAATGTTGTAAGATTCTGCGGACGCGGATCATTGATAGAAATCCATGGACGGACGCGGACGCTAAATATCAAGATCCGCACACCTCTGCTTCATATAGGCATACCTTGAATAGTGTTATGATCCTCCCTAAGCTCCATAGACCCTCTTGAGATTCGTGGACTTCCTTTGGCTTTGTTGTCCCTATCCCTCGACCTGTGTGAACTTCAAAGGCATCTTTTAGCTTTATATCCAACCCGCCCCCATTTGACATATGTGGCTCTTCTGAATCAATGGCCACCAAAGCCTTCAAGCGACTACAAATAACTAGAATCGATCTGGTTCCGATACCGTAACCTATGAATGATTGTGCTTATAAGCACAGCACCTTCGAATCCCCTCTTAAAGATTTATCGCAAAAGATCACACCCCCCCCCCTCCCAATGAAAGCTACGTTCCCGTAACTATATAGAAGTTAATTTATTAAGTTCAAAATTGTGTTCGATGGTAAGATTTTGCCGACCCTATGATACCACCCAGGTGTTTTGCACGCATTCTCACCAAAATACAACGTTTGTAGCTTTTTATGCTTTATTCCTTTTTTTTTTCCTAATGAAATAACTACCTAGTGTATTTTCCGTCCAAGAATGGCATAGTATCATACATCTGCCTTAAAAATCGATTATTTAAAAAAAAATAGTGTGTGTGGATTAAGAGACGCGTCAATTCATTTTATTGATTACATAGACGGAAACTGATTCGGAAGCAACCCGAACGATTTCGGAATTTGAATTTTTGAATGGAACGAAATTAGCTTCATATTCTGATATTTCCATGCATGATTAAGCACTGGGGTAGATGGGGCGGATTAAACAAGTACAAACAGTGTAATTGCACAGGACCACCAAATCCTCGGGGATGTGGGCAAACATTTTGAATCGCGTGTGTTTTTTTTTTGTAACTTGGCGGAAGGGCTGAACCAATAGAAAAATTATGGATTGTTTCTATGTCTAGCGAGAAACTGACTGTACTGAAATTATTTTTGCGCGTATGAGGTAAACTGGAGCGCGAGCCACATCCGATAGCTAAGCGGACCTTACTTGGCTCGCGGGACATGGTTTGTCCACCCTGGAATCGGTTTTTCTCAGGTTTTTTTTACAAGCAGGACGTCGACCTCTTTATTTGTACAATAAACAAACTGTTTGGTTTAGCATTAAACACTTCTTGGCCGGCCCCGCCCTGTATGTCTTGGAATGACATCGCCCTGCCCCTGCTGCTTAGACAACATTCTACTCCCCCCCCCCCCAAGCACACACACACACTTTCTTTTAGATAGCCAGCAAGTTTTTATAGAATCGGGATATATTATTAAAAATAGCTTATAATTCAATTACACACTTTATATTTTTTAATAAGTATTTTTTTTTAAAGTACTTTTTATGTGTATGTGTTGCTTTTTTTTTTTAATTTAATGTCAGTCAGTTTTTTTTAGAGTATGCCTTTGACTTCCAGTTGAACCTAAGCTCCATTAATCGCGCCGTCCTTTCACCTCAGTGACATCTGGATTTGCATAATGAATAATAATTAATGATGGGGGGTAGGGCGGGCTAGAGTTCATATATAAAGGGAAGTAAGTACTAAAACTTGAACTTAAAGCCAAATATTCGACTTTAAAACAAAAATTAAAACGAAAATATAAAAACAAAAAAAAAATAGTTTTTGGAAATGAGGTTTTCGAAAGTTTACTGAGTTAAAAAAAGCTATTTTAGTAATATTTCTGAGGACACTTTGACTGTTTTTTTGTTATTATTATTATTCACTTGTAAAATGCTAAGTAAGTATTCACATTTTTTTTGGTCTTTACAATTAAATGGGTTAAAACAGACTTCGCATAAACTATTTCAATAAAAATTGTCCATATCATCTGTTAAGATAAATTGATATCCAATAAAAAAACTTATATCTAAAAAAGTGTAGTATTCGCGATCTTTAACACTATTTTATGTTAATAAAGATAACGAATTATATAAAAAGCTGTTTACTTGTCATTACATGCATTTTTTATGTTTTCATTAATGTATTCTCCCTTATTATACAATGTAGTCAAATAAATAATAATAATAATAAATAAATAAATTCCTCATAGGTTGATATGTAATTTGCTCTGTGTTATATTAGACTGTTTGGCTGTTGGGTTTTTTTTAACAATTCTGTGTCCATTTAAAACCAATATATGTTGTTTTCAAATATAAATTTTGAGGGTATCACTTTATTTCCTTGAATAATATATAACATATTTTACTTTAAATTTTACCGAGTCTGAAATCGTATGTTTGAAACATCTAGAGCGCAAGTTAAAATGCTCCTTACTGCAGCACGAGAAGAAGATTGAAAATAAAATTGTAAAGTAAAAATAAATGTATTAACACTAAACAAAAGTAAGTCAAACATATTCTTTTCCGATAACAGGTCAAACCATGCATATTCATCTTTGCTTAATCTGCATAATGCAACTGGCTCTTGTCAGCACGGCGCCGCCTGCCGTTGAACGAGCCACAGGTGCACCATCAGTTGCCACAAACAAGACTTCAGTGTTCACCCCTGACCACATCAAAACTATACTAGACGGGCACAATGAAGCCAGGCGGCTGGAAAACGCCAAGAATATGCCAGATTTGGTAAGAGCTAACATCTCATTCGCTTAAAAAGACGTTATAATTAAGGATACTGTGTGTTGACATATTTTTAAGTGTTGATTTCGCGTGCCCTGCTGTACAATTCTAGTCAAGTACTCCCACATGCGCTTATTTTAATAACTGTTTTTTTTTTTTAAAACCTCTCTCGGATGCATAGCACCCCCGCTACAAAAGGGCTTCCCTATCGGAATTTTTTTTTGACAATTTACAGTTTAACCTTTTTTTTTAAATTAAAAATTGTCGGACCCATTTAGTTTCTCAAAAAGTGTTAACTGGCTTTAAAATCTAGTTTCACATTCAGCCATGCTTACATTACGACAGACGGACCCGACACAAGTAAGGGCAATCTGAGCCATTCGTCAGAGACTCCGGGTCAAAATGTGGATATCAGAAGTTCCTAAATTACTACGGCCCTGGAAGGTGACACTCGAACACATGTCAGGGGGCCCTGCCTTTAAGGGTCCATACGGGCATCGTAATGCGCTAGATAATAACTTAACAATTGGTGGATGGCTAAGATCAGAAAGACCCTAAGTGTTGAAGATTGTCAGGTTAGCTGTCTATGGTCTTGACCGCATTTCGTAAAATAGCGACCTTCCCTGACCCTTAACGTGTGACGTCATTTGATGGTATATGAAGCAAAATCGGCCAATACAGTATTGGCGATACTTTTTTATTGGTTGTGCCGATCCTTTATTATCAAGTATTGATTTAAGCGCCGATACATTTGAACATTTTCGATACTCGGTAATACTTTTCATGCCTCTATTAATGTTGCAAAAAACAAAACAATAGCGATTTTAATACATTGTTTTAAAAGTAATCTTCATAAATTCAATCACTACTTGAAATCTGTAATCATAGCCATCAACCCAACCAGCCAATACCTCCACCTCCCCAGCAGCCCCGTAGCCAAGGTGTGGTGCTCCCTCCGGCTGAAAAAAGAAGAAAGAGGAAAAAATAAAAAGAAAAAGTAAAGGTGCCCCCCTTGGTGGGTGTGGTGCCCCCCTGCTGACTTGACCTGGAAAAAAAAAAAAAAAAAAAAAAAAAAAAAAAAAAAAAAAAAAAAAAAAAAAAAAAAAAAAAAAAAAAAAAAAAAAAAAAAAAAAAAAAAAAAAAAAAAAAAAAAAAAAAAAAAAAAAAAAAAAAAAAAAAAAAAAAAAAAAAAAAAAAAAAAAAAAAAAAAAAAAAAAAAAAAAAAAAAAAAAAAAAAAAAAAAAAAAAAAAAAAAAAAAAAAAAAAAAAAAAAAAAAAAAAAAAAAAAAAAAAAAAAAAAAAAAAAAAAAAAAAAAAAAAAAAAAAAAAAAAAAAAAAAAAAAAAAAAAAAAAAAAAAAAAAAAAAAAAAAAAAAAAAAAAAAAAAAAAAAAAAAAAAAAAAAAAAAAAAAAAAAAAAAAAAAAAAAAAAAAAAAAAAAAAAAAAAAAAAAAAAAAAAAAAAAAAAAAAAAAAAAAAAAAAAAAAAAAAAAAAAAAAAAAAAAAAAAAAAAAAAAAAAAAAAAAAAAAAAAAAAAAAAAAAAAAAAAAAAAAAAAAAAAAAAAAAAAAAAAAAAAAAAAAAAAAAAAAAAAAAAAAAAAAAAAAAAAAAAAAAAAAAAAAAAAAAAAAAAAAAAAAAAAAAAAAAAAAAAAAAAAAAAAAAAAAAAAAAAAAAAAAAAAAAAAAAAAAAAAAAAAAAAAAAAAAAAAAAAAAAAAAAAAAAAAAAAAAAAAAAAAAAAAAAAAAAAAAAAAAAAAAAAAAAAAAAAAAAAAAAAAAAAAAAAAAAAAAAAAAAAAAAAAAAAAAAAAAAAACAACACGATGCTTGCATCTGAGAAGGGAAATCAAAATTATATAATGTTCTTCACTGAAGCCAAAATTAATGTACACTTTATACCACAGTCACGTATTCAGGTATTTCATTAATTTATTTTATTCGCCCAGAAATAAAATGCGGAACTTGCGATCAAAGTCAAAACTGGACTGACGGCTGTAAGTTTGCCCACCAGCCTCCCAGGGTCAAGGTGGGTGGTACTCGTGACACTTGTCAGCTTTCTCTTGGTATTTGAGTCAAACATAAATGCATGAAGCGGGAAAGCCATATCAACTATGAATTATACGTTTTACATATCTATATAACTACTATTTATACATTAGTCTATATAAGTTATAGAAAATAATTCATCGGTATTTTTTACAGTATATTAATATCATAGTAAACTATTTTTAGCAATGAGAGAGCCATTATTTTTGTGTTGGGTTAACCTAGTATGTGCTGTGCACTCATTTGAATACAAGATATTCGTAAATAGTCAAAAATGAATTTCGTAGCTGTACCCAGTGGTTGGCAAGTTAAGTTTTGATACAGAGTGAAGAAGTTTTGTTACAAGAGAACAAAATGTGGTTAGAGGTCAGTGTGTGCACAAGTGATAAGTAAGCCAGTTAGTAAACGCTGTACAGCTCAGTCAGTCAGTGAAGCCAGTCCAGGCTCTGCTTATTGTGAGAATCTGTCATGCCCAGCTCAGCGTCCAGTTAGGTGGATGGTAGAGAGAGAGTCGGTGAAGTCATTCAGTACAAGTCAGACATCTGGATTAAAGAATCACCGTATGAATCAGAAAGAAGGTGACCAGATTAATCCATGCAACAAATCTGTGTAGGTATCACAGCAACACTAAAGATGGCTGTTACTAATAGAAATCCTTTTTTTAAATGTATGTTGTGAACTAGTGTAAGTGTTTGTATTATTTTTATAGAAAAAAATCGAATCATAAAAAAAGTTATGAAAATGTTTCTGCTTTATGAGACTGACGATTAATGAAAATAGAGGGGAAGAAAGAAAACATTGATTAAATCATTAATGTAGTTATGTAGAGGGAAATAATTACACATTTTATGTAAACGTTAAAACAGACAGAAATCATTCAGATAAAAAGAAAAAAATAGATGCAAATTTTATTTAGATAAAAAGACAGATCGTCAGAATACAGAAAGATAGACAGGCAGACAAACTAATAGACAGACAAATAGATAGACTGACAGTGGCGGCCCTACGGGGTGGAAACTGGTGAGACCTCCCCAAGGTCCGGGCATGGAGGGAGACCACTTTTGCTTTATTTGTTACCCTAACTGAACGAAACTAAATACATGTATTTGCTCCATACCCGAAAGTGACACATGTCCAAGGCCTCCTAAATGACACTTGTCCTATGCCTCGCAAATGACACCCTAGGTCTCGCAAATGACACTTGCCCTAGGCCTCGCAAATGACACTTACCATTGGCCTCGTAGATGACACTTACCCTATGCTTCGCAAATGACACTTGCACAATGCCTCGCAAATGAATATTGCCCTAAGCCTCGCAAACGACACTTACCCCATGCCTCGAAAATGAAATTTGCCCTATGCCTTGCAAATGTCACTTGCCCCATGCCTCAAAAATGACACTTGCCCTATGCCTCGCAAACGACACTTGCCCCATGCCTCGAAAATTACATTTGCCCTATGCCTCGCAAACGACACTTGCCCTATGTCTCGCAAACGACACTTGCCCTATGTTTCGCAAATGACACATCCCCTATGTCTCGCAAATGACACTTCCCCTATGTCTCGCAAATGAACCTTGCCCTACGCCTCGTAAATGACACTTGCCCTATGTCTTGCAAATGCCACCTGCCCAATGCCTATGCGTACTGCTAAGGCTGCCACCACATCAACATACTTCCCAATGACATTATGAAACAACTTATTTCGATCCTCAAAGTATTTTTTGTTTCGTTGCCAAATACACAAGTTACGCTGTTTTTTTTTTCTTTTCCCAACTCCCCCCCCCCCACCTCGCCCCATTTAACATCCCACTTGACAGGTTACGGTATAGAATCAGGGCTTGTGGGTCTAGCAGGCGTCAACAGCTCCGAGGGACATGAATTCACGACAGGACATCGTACACATTTTTTACGACATGACAAACTCTGTTACCTATGGGTTTTTTTCTTCTCTTTTAGTTATGCGGAAATGTTTCAATTCTTATTATCCATCATTCTCAATGTCAAAGAAAAAAGGGGAATCGCCCGCGGTAAGAGGGTTGTGGGGGAAGGTGCTAGGAAAGACGAATGTTTTTGTTGTTTTTGAGAACATCAATAACTTTATAAAAAAATGTCTGAAAACAAAGTGTTTACTTTAATGCTCGGACAAATAGAATTAGCAAATTTAGGTGTTAAAAAATATTAATAAAATAGTGATTTCTTCGCTTCTGTGATCATTGCAAATTGTCTTCTTAAACAACGTTGGTGTGCCCATGCGTTTTAAAGAAAATGAATATTTATTAAAAGATACAGAGGTGAAGAAATGTGAACGCGTGCGATCAGTAAAACTTCAAACCATTTGTTTTCTAGTAGGTTTTTGTTAACGCACTTATAATTAAATAAACTAAATTACAGATTTCTTAGTTAAATGTATAACATAAGTCTCATTATTGTTGATTGATTTATATTATTTTATTGTTTAATATATGTCAACATTGAAGATGATTATCAAATATTTTCAGTGAAAAAAAAAATAAAGTAAGTTATTGAGCTATACTGCATACATTTCGGTAGAATCTTATAGCCCACAATAACTACACACACATTAGAGACGGCCATAGTAACACTATTGAATGCGTGCGACCTAGGACGAGTGTCAAACCTTAGATATAGTCTATATATATATATATATATATATATATATATATATATAGTGCCCAATCGCTCACATTGCGGGTTACAGAAACAGATGGATTATATATTTTAACTCCCCGCCGATGGCCCTTCTGTGTTAAGGAGCTTTTACTGCAAACTTTATTAAAATGGTGATGTTTGTTGGTGTGTAGGTGAGAACATAGCAGCAGTAGGAAACACCAGGCCCATTCCGAGTCAGCTGACTGCCATGATCACTGAATGGGGTGGATGAGAAATTCAATACAAACGGAACGTTTGAGGAGTGTTGTGCCTTCCGCGCAGCTTAGCATTGCTGTCACTATACGCAGGTGAGTTCTGATTGCTGTCAATACTATACGCAGGTGTGAGTTATGACTGCTGTCACTATACGCAGGTGGAGTTCTGATTGCCGTCATTATACGCAGTAAAATTCTGATTGCTGTCATTATACGCAGGTGAGTTCTGATTGCTGTCATTATACGCAGGTGAGTTCTGATTGCTGTCATTATACGCAGGTGAGTTCTGATAGCTGTCATTATACGCAGGTGAGTTCTGATTGCTGTCAATATATGCAGGTGAGTTCTGATTGCTGTCGCATGAA